>VUQS01059111.1:0-14950 GCA_015108495.1 Heterochromis multidens | reverse complement strand
GTTCTTCAGGCAGGAGTTGGGCTCGGCCCCTTAGTTCCAGTAAAAGGAACTCTTAATGCTTCAGCATACCAAGACATTTTGGACAATTTCACGCTCCCAACTTTGTGGGAACAGTTTGGGGAGGGCCCCTTCCTGTTCCAGTGCACAAAGCAAGGTGCATAAAAACCTGGATGAGCAAGTTTGGTGTGGAAGAACTTGACTGGCCTGCACAGAGTCCTGACCTCAACCTGATAGAACACCTTTGGGATGAATTAGAGCGGAGACTGTGAGCCAGGCTCACAAATGTGCTTCTGGAAGAATGGTCAAAAATTATATATATATATATATATTTATATATATATATATAGAACAAACAATATCTTTTTATGTAGAAGACAATCCCACCTCTTTTTCAAAAGTAACTACAACATTTTAACTACAAGATCAGTGCATTGATAGTATACATTTTGGAAGGTACTATGACAAGGCTGTTTGCCTTTAGCCATTCAACACAGTGCATCAAATGTCTGAATGCTGTTTGCCTTCATCATTATCATCATCATCATCATCAAATAACCTCTCTTCTCCTTCATGTATACTTGGTGATATAAAGTGGCTGTGACTCTGCCACCAGGATGTTAATCTGTAGGAGGAAAACAAAGGGTGGGCTACAGTGTCGAACTTAGCTCAGTTTTTCTTCTCAGTGGTCCTGATGTTAAACAGAATTTCTGCTTAATTTTTTGGCACTTTGTCATGGAGCCAAACACACCTAGTTAGATTACTCAACTGTGTGAATGTGATCTTATAATCTTCATTAAGACAATTCCCCAAGGGCCAGCAGATAGCTTATTAAACAATTACTCACTTCTGTCTGGCCAGATAGTTTAAACTGTTGTAAAGCGACCAAAAAAGGTGAAACATAAACATTTTTAATTTTGCTGATGCTGCTAAAGACTTGATTTACCTTTATTTTGCCATTTCTGAGGGGGTATGTTGTTTCGAATTTATGTTCCTTATATGTAGATGAGGTAGATAAATATTTTTTTAAAAAACATCTCTCAGTATAATGCAGTCTAGCATAGAGTACAGCATCACAATGTTCTGACTTAAGCCAAGTACATAAATATATTGGCAAAGGCTCACTGCACCACTAAATGGAGGCCTAATGAAGATGGTGAAGACTGTGTTTAAGTCCCATTATGCATTTAGCCTGTAGTTTTTGTATGAAGTATTACTGGCTGTCCAGAAAACATCCTATACTGTATTTATGGATGAATGTGCTAGAAAGAAAAACATATATAAAAGACTACTGTGTGCAGTCTATGGATGCAACAATCTGATATCTGGTTCAGATATCAGTCCAATCCTGACTTAAAAAGCTGGATTGGGCATTGAAGACAACGGGCTGATCTATGGAGCAGATCTTTTCAATTCAATTCTCTGCAGTTCTGGGTTTACTTCACAATGCCTCAGCAGCAGAGCAGCAGAGCACCAGAGGAGGAATACAGCTTATTAGTTTAACACTGGTATCAGATAACTACTTGGCATCAGCAGATACCCACAGCAGTATCAGTATACTGAAATGGGAAAAAACTGGATTGCTCCATCCCTAGTACAGTCCATTATTTTTCTATTTTTATAATAATAATTATTCACATTGAATATGCTCAATATATTAGGTAAATGCCAATACAATGCTAATATCTTAGCTGACTTTCCATTTATCTTCACCAATTCATATAATTTGGCTGTTTAAATTGAGCTGTTGTCTGTGTCTGAGACAGCAGTGGAATATTTTTACTGAATTTCTTCTGAAATAAAACTTTGTAATGCACCGTCATCTTCTACACCCAGAAGAGCAATAGCAGGGGGAGAGAGAGCGAGAGAGTGTGTGTGTGTGTGTGTGTGTGTGTGTGTGTGTGTGTGTGTGTGCACGCGCGTGCGTGCGTTCAACCTCACACTGCCAGAAGCTAAGTGCTTTTCCAGTCAGTCAGTGAAACCCACCCTGGCCAGCACACATCCGGCTGACCAATAAGAATAAAAAAAGATTTCAGTGAAACAGAGGAGCAGCTGGACTGCAACAATGTAAGAAAAAAAAACACAGACAAGAAAAGAGCAAGGCATGGTGCTAAGGTGGTGGCACGTGTATGGCTGAACAAGATGGAGAGAACAGAGAAAATGGAGAAAAATAAGTAACCAATACAAGAAAAGGATTAAGCAGGGTGGGAATGAGTGATGGAGAGAAAGGACTCAGTGAATTGCTGCAACTTCTCTGAACTAGAGCAAGAAAAAGAGAAAAAAATCTAGTACTTAACATTAAAAGAGTACTAGGCAAATTTTACACTGCACTTTCAGACTTGTAGCAGAACCTTTGTTTTAGATTAAAACCTTCTGTCTCCAATACCCACAAGACTGTTGGCTTAAGATTCAGATCTACCTTAGGAGCAAATATAGCTTTGATCCGCTAGCCTGAAACAAGGGAGCGAAGTGAACTATAAGCTCACCTTCTTCTAACTCCCCACTAACACATTTTTCCAGTAACTTGTATAATCTTCAGACCTAACCAACTTTTACTAGAGCAGCATGGCCTCTGGCAATCCATCAGACTTCTTCACGCTTAAAGCTGCCAAACTACAAGATAGTTTCACACACATAACACAACTACCTCCTCATGCCTGACTAAATGTGACAAAATGCCAACCATGTATCCACTACAAATGCTGCTAATAAAGATTGTTAATTCTGGCACAGTTCAGCTATATAATGATGTGCATACTAGACCAATTTAGTTCAATTCAATTCAATTTTATTTATATAGCACCAAATCACAACAAAAGTCGCCTCAAGGCGCTTTTTTTAGTCAAAGCACAACATTTAGAACCCATATGATGAGTCAGATCTATACATTATGTGGCATGCATTACATTCACATGGTTGAAAACCTTTTTAATTCAGTGCAAGTAAATAGGTATAGTTTAGTGACTTGTTGATGTTACGTGTCACCATACAGTAAAGTACCCTCTAACATGTGTGTAGAAAAAAAATAGAAACTCAGAGAAAGTTAAAGAGAATAGTCACCACTATGTGACCTTGAGAAGTATTTTTCTTGACCATCCACAAAAATAAAGCCTGTGGGTCACGCTGCAAACCCATTTTCCACTGGAATAATTAACTCCTTGAAGTGGCTTTGTGTACTTATATCTGTAATCTCTTGAATCTTCATTCTGTCCAGCCCCTAGTTATAAATTTCAACATTTTCAGCCTTTAACTAACAAACTTGAAACTTGTTCAGTCTTTTTCAGGCTTATCTTGTCAGGGGGGACAAAATGCAGAATTATTATCTACAGTTAATTACTTCCAGACCTTAGCCACAAAACAAATTTTAATCCTTACTTTTAAATGTAGTCTCTCTCTGTGAGCCAGTGTCTGAAATATGTACACTCTTATTAAAAGACTAGGTTTCTTACTATCTAGTAATGGATTGTGTCTTTTTTCACTCCACAAATGTGAGTCTTCCTCTAGTGAACCAATTCATTTAGGTTAAATAAGACTGCATTAGCAGCTAGCTAGCAGCTGGAAGGAAGCATGGCCATTTCTTCATACCTGTATGTCCGTGTCTTTGACTGGCTCCAGGGGCTCAAAGGTGGTGGCAGCACTGAGACTCTCCAACCTCTGAGAAATGTGGAAAATGTCTAAACCTCTGGAACCAAGGAGGATGGACCTGAGTTGAAACAGAAAGGTTGTAAGAAAACTAAGACCAAGACTGACAAAGAACTGTAGTTGTTCTCCACAACCACTAGAGGGCACAAAAAGCTTTGCTACCATTGCAGAAACAACTATACAGATCAGATCAGGTCTCATCCACAGACATTACAGAGAGGATTTTAAGGAATCTAACATCAAAAAAGTTTTAAAATAAATGGCATTGACAAAAGACTAAATCCTTTAAATATGACTCAAACTTACTGTTATATATTCTTTAAAACCAAAAGCATATAGTTTATAAATGTGTGCATCTGTGCATTCGAATCACAGCTATCCATCCATCCATCCATCCATTCTCTTCCACTTATCCTTATCAGGGTCGCAGGAGGTCGCCAATCTGAAGCAGGGCTAACACAGACAGACAGACAACCATTCACACTCACATTCATACCTACGGCCAATTTAGAATCACCAATTAACCTAACCCCTCTAACTATATGTCTTTGGACTGTGGGAGGAAGCCGGAGTACCCGGAGAGAACCCACACAAACTTAGACCAAAATATTTCTTGATCCATTGGACCATGCCCCCTCAAGCTGCCCTGATGCCTTGTGTGACTGTTTTTTTCCCCTATTTAGTTTCTTAATAACCCCCCTCTCTTTCTTTACTAGTATTGTCATCTAATTACTTTATTTTAATTGAATATTTATTTAACTATATACACATATCTATTTATTTTTTTTATTTCTTGTGTATGCATATACACACACACAAGGATGATGATTATTGTTGTCATAGATGACATTATTATTTATATTTGTTATTATTTGTTCTCCTTCCTTATCTCATTTGACCATGGTCAGTATGTAGTTAATCACACTCACACAGCCTTGAATATAGTATGCACCACACATTCACATCCCAATACCCCCGTCTATCCAGTTTATTTTAACTTGTTCTGTTTTCTATGCTGTATGTATGTCCATGTCCTGTGTCCTTGTTGTATTTGTGCAAATAAAGTAAAAAAAAAAAAAAAAAAAAATAGATTACTACTACAGTAGTAGTAATTTTCTTAATCATTTTCTATTATCACTTACCAGATTTGCCAACAGCATTAATATTACGATTAACACTGTGCCATTTTCTGCCTATTTGCACCACTGTACATGATGTCTATATTTCATAGTGCTCTTGTTTTTTTGTTCACCTTTATTTTGTTGTGTTTAAATTTATTTTTGCTGTTTTTACTCTCTATGACTACACCCAGTTTGTCTGTTTCTGCTCCTGTTTCTATTCTTGTTGCACTGAGCAAGTACAGATGAGGACAAAAATATTATTCCCCCTATGAAATTTAAAGTTTTTGTCAACATTTTCCCCAGTGCATCAGTTTAGACTTGAGAAAAAGAATTGTTGATGCTCACAAAGCAGCAGATGGATATACAAAGTTATCAGAGCGTTTCCAAAGGTCAAGAACTCAACTGAGAAATTCAAAGAGAGCCACACAGTACAGACAAGCCTGGCAGAGGTAGGAAGTGAAAGATTTCAAAGACTCTGGGAAGAAAACTAGTGAGAGATGTGTCTAAAGACCCCAGAACAACTGCAAAGACACCTGTGAATGACTTAGCCAAGTTGGGAATTGAAGTCTCAAAGAAGACAGTCACTAGAACCCTGCACAGCAATGAACTGCGAGGTTGAAGAACAAGAAAAACTCAACTTCTGCAGAAGAGACACCATCAAGCCAGATTGAAGTATGCTAAGGACAAAATAGAGAAAGATTATGCAGACTGGAAGCTCGTCCTTTGGTCAGATGAGACAAAACTAGAGCTCTCTGGCCAGAGAGATGCTGCTTATATTTGGAGAAAGAAGGGAGAGGCATACAGCCTGAAGAACACTGTCCCCACAGCGAAACACGGTGGTGGGAGTATTATGCTGTGGGGATGCTTCAGTACATTTGGAACTGGGAATCTTATCAAGGTGGAAGGAATCATGAAAAAAGAAGGATATGTTAAGATTTTGAAAGAAAACCTCAAGCAGTCGGCAGCAAAACTGGGTCTGGGTCATCGCTTTGTCTTCCAACACGACAACGACCCAAAACATACGTCACTCCTGGTGAAGAACTACCTCCAGAAGACCAAAGTGAATGTTACTGACTGGCCTGCACAAAAGCCCTGACATGAATCCCACTGAAAATCTGTGGGGTGAACTGAAGACCAAGGTCCGTGACAGAAGACCATCAAATCTGGAAGAGCTTGAGCGATTTGCCAAAGAAGAATGTACTGGGACTGCTCAGGAGACGCATGTGAGACTTGGTGAAAACTACAGCAAACGGGTGCAGGCTGTTATCTATTAAAAAGGATACACAACTGACTATTAGCATCAGAGGGGCTAATAATTCTGTCCTCATCTGTAAGAGGCACAATAATTTCCCCTGGGATTAATAATGTTCTTATCTTATATTTCTTACGCTTTTACGTCTGCTGCATCTTGGGAGGTGCGGGTAAGGGTGCGGGATCGAAGCCTCTCCCCGGCTTGCTGGATCTCCTGAAGGTTCCTTTCAACATGGGGCAGTTCAGACACCGCTTCAGTCTCAGCAGCCAGCTGTTCTGCCTGCTGCAGCAGCTCCCCGAAACCCTCTGCATCCATTCCACTACACAGAAACAAAGGAAGAGATTTACATGTGACAGCATCAGAGGTGAGACGATCGTAGGTTCCTAACCAACACTGTAACTCACTGACTGTGAAGGACTCTGTGTGTATTTCTCCACTGTGTGGATGTGGATTTACAAAAAAAAAAAAAAAACTCAGAAGTATGCGGAAAGTGAGCACTTCAGATCCGATAGTCCATCCCACACACACTGTGAGTAAAATAAAAATAACCGTGTAGACGAACCACAGACAGCTGACAGCGCGCGCACGGAGGGCTGTGGTTGTCTTAGCAACTCGCTTAAACAGCAACAACAAAAAGATCGTTTCAAATATAATCTCAGCGGGGATTTGGCGTGATATGAATCATGATAACCACGTGTTTTATTGTCATCAGTTCGCGCCTTTCTCGGCTAAGCTTCGTTAGCAATGCTAACACGTAGCTACAAGTCAAAATGACCCACGCTGTGCAGCGTTAGCTAACATGCTAAAGTGGACTCAAAAGGTTTTTACGTGACGCGGCAGGAAGCTGCCACGCTTCATACCTGCTGTGTGAGGTGGGAGAAAGTACGGTCCTGTTGACACTCCACGCGTGACTGTGTTTACAGTTATTTTTATTTTTTTTTTTTTTATCACTCCGTCTCTTCAGCACGAGACGACATGATTTGCCCCGACCGGCACTTCTGGAGTCGATTGTGATTGGACGAGCCCGAGTCCGTCCCGGAAGTAGTTCTTCTTCTTCTTCTTCTTCTTTAGTTTAAACAACAAACTACAAAATAACACTAACGAGCAAAAGTTTAGGTCTTCTGTGAATCAACAAAAACTTTTGTTTTATAATTACAGGACGGTTTGGGCAATGCCAGAACCTTTTTTTTTTTTTTTCTGTAATTTTACTCATTTATTTCTTACAACTGAAGCCCAAAGAGTCGTGCTGACAGATGTCTGTCATTCACCACAGCACCATTTCTTTTTCATGTACAAAAACTGAGACATACTGTTGAAATTCAACTTCTTATTTTTATTTATTTATTTATTTATTTTAATGTTGAGAAATCTCATGTATTTAATGTGTAGTTAAACTTATTTACACTGACAGAAAGAGGAGTTTCACTGGTCTGGCTCACTTAAGATCAAAGCAGACTGTATGTGGCCCACAATGAGTTTGACATCCCTGCTCTGGATTCTGGTGTCTGTGCTGAACATGGAAAAGAGGCTTGTCATGCATAAATTTAAAATCTATTGACATCATTTGCTTATTTTGTTTATTTCACTTTTGCTGCTGCCTTATAAGACGAAACCTCTGGCTGCAGCTTGATGAACACCTGCTTCCAGGCGGCAGTCTGTTGCTTCGTCAGGACAAATCTGGTAATGTGGAGCACAACTGCCTTGAGCTACTTTGTTATATAATACAGTATGTATGATTCTGTTATACAACAGAAAGCAGACACAGAAAGTGGAGCACACAGTAACTGTGTGACTCTTTAATACAAAGCACAGAAATCTGGAAGCTGACTCTTACTTTGAGGCTTTGAGATCATCAGTTAACCTTGTGACTGAAAATACTCCCATGTGAAGCACTTTAAAAAGAGTTACAAATGAAAAATGACCCAATTCATGGTGGATGTCACATTATAGGTGACAAAAAACACGTAACAACAAGCCCAAAAAAAATGATAAGCATTACATCACAATAACGTAAATCCAACTGTTTATGACAAAAAGTTAATGCCACAGAAGAAAAGTGGAAATGTAACTGAGCTTGTGTTAATGTTTATTTTGAAGTTGCTTGTTTTGCATAACCGTTAAAAGAATTTGTCAAAGAATTCAACACCGGCATCCAAAGCCCTGTTAGATGCAGTGAATCACATTGCTCTCCTAATTTGTCCTGTATTTTGTGACCTACATCGAGTCCGACAAGCTGGTTAGACACTGGCCTACATTTTTCTTTTTTCTCATTAATCACCGTCTGACACAGAATACCTAAAAACAGCATTTTTAAAAGGACCACTGATAAATAGAAACATTTTAACAACACATTATGAAAACTTATAAATTCTTTAAAAAAAAAACCAAAAAAAAAAACCACGTAGTAGTACTTAACTGTATAATAAGTACTATGTAAATTTGAGGCAGTGTATATACAAACATGCGCAATTTAAATAAGTGATGAATGAAAAACCCAGGTCTGGTGTTTAGGGTAACTAATCTTAACAAACCTTGCAGGAACTGGGAATACAAATGATCCAATCTGAATGCAAAATGCTTTTTTTGAATTTAATACCAGCAGCATGTTATTTATTTATTTTAAAAGTTGGGAAAGGGGCATGTTTATCACTATGTTGCACTCCCCCTCTTCTTTTAACACCACTGTGGGTGTTTGGGAACAGAGGAGCTCAGTTGCTGAAACTAAGAAGATCTCTTCCCATTTTAGCATTTGGGCTCCTCAACAGTTCGGGGCCTCATCTGTTGGATGTTTTTTTTTTGTTTTATAATGTTTTCATAGACTGCAGGGAGGCCAGTTTGCCACTTGAACCATGCTGTAATATGTGCAGAGTAAAGTTTGGCATTGCCCTACTGATATAAGGAACAACTCCTCTGAAAAAGACATCATCTGGATGAAAGCATGCTCCCAAAACTTGTATATATGCAGCACAGATATGCAAGTTACCATGTCACGTGCTCTAATACACCCCTACAGCATTACGGATGCTCACTTTTGAACTATGAACTGATAACAGGTTGGATGATCATTGGATTTTGGTCTAGAACCTTGGATACAAAGATTTGCCCAGATTCTCTGATTCATTGCAATGTTACGTCATCAGATATTCCTCATAAATTGTTTTGCCTATTTTGACTTTCAGAGCAGTGAACCCCCTCCCCATCTGTTCTTCTGAAAGATTCGGTCTCTCTGGGATATTTTTTTTGTGCCCAATCGTGTCACTAACCTGCTGCCAAATAATTAGATGTGAGACCTTCCACCAGTTCCAACTTGAAATGTGTCACTGGCATCAATTAAAAATAAGCAAAACAAAAAATAAAAAACAACAATAAAAAAAAAATGATGACATTTATTACACTGTTTTTGTATCTTTATAATTGGATTTTTTTTTTTAATTAAATGTTTGGTTTAAATGTTACACAACTCCTCAAAACTTTTGGATGATCAAAATTGATGCTGACAACTTTAACTAGGCTTCACTAGCCTTCTGTGGGGCTTACAAACACCCTGCTGGTGATAGTGACACCAACAAAAATGCTTTAAAAATACAAAAAACAAAAAAAAAAAAATTCATTTTGTCTTTTCTTATATGTATAAAACATCATGACAAACTAATTTAAAGGGCAGCCGCCTCAGACCGAGATCACATCCTTATTATATGCTGTCCTGTATGTATAAGAGAGCAGGGTCTCCTCCGAACGAGAGTCTCAGTGTTTCTCTGTCAGTCATCTATTTGAACTGATTATCAATGAGAGTACCCTTCATCTTGGCCTTCTTGGCCTCCAGCTCAGCCAGCTCCTGCAGCCTCCTCTTGCTCATGCCTTTCCTCTCCAGCTGCTTCTCGATCACTTTTGCATTCTGGGCATAGGAGTCCGCCACCTCCCTGGCCTCGATCTCCTCCTCCTCCTCGTCGATGGTGGAGACCGTGACGGAGCTGAACTTGCCCATGTCTTTGGTCCGCTTGGTCATCATCACGCGGACTTTCTTGGGAGCCTCCGGCTGCTTCTGGCTGTAGACGCTGGTGTTGCCGAAGCCCTGTCCGAACTTGACCACGGCTCCGTCCACGATGAAGGTGGCCGGGTTGTTCTTCTCCTGGTGCTGGTAGAAGAGCAGCAGGCCGCACTTGCCGCACTTCTTGCGGTACTGCCTCTCGATGCCCTCGGCTCTCTTGATGTACGCGTTTTCGTCCTCCTCCACGTTGCAGAACTTGTGGGCATGTTTGGCCGCGTCGATCACCCTGGCTCGGTCTCGGGGCCTCATGGGCAGCTTCTCCAACTGGCAGTCCAGGACCAAAACCATCTGCCCGCACAGGCAGTAGTAGACATGGAGAGGCTTTTCTCCGTCGTCGTACTCCTCTCTGTCTCTGGTGTCCGAGCACACGACGCTTCTGGAAACCACCTTCGGCATGTTCGCACACTTGGGTGTATTTTAATACTAGTACAGTCTACTTATACGTGATCATGAAACACCACAACTTGGCCCAGAACACAGAAACAACGCAACAGTTCCTGTGTGTACACCGCTGCTATTGTTCCTAAGAGAAACTCAAGTGTCGCACATTTGTTCCGCCTTGATAGACCGTTCCGCGGAGGTCAAAATCAACCCCTTTTATTGCATACATAAAATATATTACTCCCCCCAAACTAAGAAATACAATTTGATTTCAAGTTAAATTTATTTATATAGCGTCACCTCACGAGCAAGCATCTGGTGAATATGGAGAGAAAGAACTCCCTTTTAATAGGAAGAGGCCTCCAGCTAGAACCAGGATCAGGGATGGACTGTATGCCACCATGATTGGGGGTGAGGGGAAAAAAGATCAAAAAATAAAAATATATAAAAATAAAAAATAAAAAAAAAAAAAGCAACAGCGAGATCATAAACACAACAGGATAAAACAAGCAAGCTATGATTTTTCCCCCCAGTGATTCCATTTGGCAAATTAAACTTGAGTTTAATGTAAATACCATTTCAGTTCAGAGTTGTCTGCTGGCTTGCAGCCACACAATTTTTGCTGACTTATTTAGGCAATAGCAACTGCAGACACTGGCATTTGTATAGATGTATCCATTTTGATTGTTACTGAACTTGTATTGTTCAGATTTATACTGCAGTCTAGTAGCTTGAGTGGTGCCTTGTAATTTTTAAACCTTGGAGCCGCTCTCATAAGCTGTCTAATGCTGATATTTCTGACTTTGGTTTTATACATTTCATGTTTCTTTGCATTCCTGCAAGAGCCTTAAGTGGTCCACGTCATGCCCGACCTCACTCAGTTAAGTCAGAGTCAAATTTTTTTTAATCTAGATATAAGAAAGAAAAAAAAAAAATATAATAATAAAGTGTGAGAGACCTTTAGTCCTCATTCAAGATGAAACTGTCTCAGCTTTGCACATAGTACTCCTGACAGTGTGACCCAAGTCAAATGACAGCACTGACCACCTCAGCTGATTCAATATTTGAACTTTGAAAGCTTTAAGCCAAAACCAGACAGCACATATTGTTAAACAGGTTTATTTCAAACACCCAAAGGCAAGTACAAAATACATCATTTAGTAGGCATGTGCAATTTTTTTATTACACTGGAGTTTCAATGGCTCCATCGTAAGTGCAGAAGAGAGCCGATGCTGCAGATTCCTCACTGGCAGCAGCTGGTGTCACAGGTCTTCCCTTTGCATACGCAGCCAGAGGCGCACTTGCTGCAGCCGGATGGGCAGCACTCGCAGCAGCCTGCAAATGACAGACCTTGTGAGTGAGGACAACAACAACAAAAAACGACAAAGACATCACACACTTTGTAAAAATGTGGTACAAGCTGATGTTAGTAAGGACTGACGAAGACAGAACTGAGACCTTACAGCTCATTAACACAATTAAAGCCACCTGCTCTACCTGCAGTTTAAAACAGACGCAAAACTTCGAAGAAACGGTGCATGACTATCAGACCATTTTCACAGTATGCATGTCACTTGGGAAAATAACTTACGGAAGCAACATTAACTAGAATGACATTAACAGGTCGACAGATTACGGTTTGCTGTGATGTGAGGAGTTCGACTTACTCTTCTTGCAGCACTTGCAGGAACAGTTTGTGCAGGAGCAGGATCCTCCGCAGTTGCAGGTTCCAGCTGAACATAAAACAAGATACATCAGTTTCAGATGGTCCGCTGATAAGTGGCGTATTAAACAGCCTTGTTAAATAGTAACAAGAATACTCACTCTTGGCGCACTCGCAAGGGTCCATTTTTTCAGGTGATCGGTTGTTCGTCCAGAGAGCGATGCTGATGTTATCGTCTGTCTCCTCGAGAGTTGAGTAAATGTTATGACTGACGGTGTAGGGGTAGCTCTTTTATAGCGTCCTGGGAACAACAGAGCCGAGTGCAAAATGCGCCTGTCATGCTAGACGCAAGCACGTGGTTAATGATTACAAAGAGGTTTGTGCACACGACGTAGTCCACCACTCAGCAGCGGGAACAGATCCCCGTGCCCGGATCTCTGGCCCGCTGTCTGAGTATTATATAAGACTCCAATGTAAACCCCTAGAGAAAGTCAACCATGCAATTAATTCATGTATTTAAACAGAGGAAAACATCAGTAGGCTATACAGACATGGTCGCAAAAGTTCACCAATACACATGTTTCATTTAGAGTAGGCTACATGCCAAGTGAGTCGCCCACGGGGACGTTTTAATTTTCTATGGATGGATCTGAACTTATATAACTACTGGGGCTAATATAGGAGAATGTCTGGCGCACAAATCAGCATCAGTAATAGTTTTTTTGCGCACGAATTTATCAAATTTGAGGAAACTTTTCAGTATCTGTGAAAACAGGTTCATGATACAGAATGCTTCCGTCCAATTTAATCTAAAGTATCTTGATTTTTAACTTCGCCTAATGCCTGATTAATGGAAACGGAAGCAAATAAAATCTACGTCTGTCTTATTTTGATATCCGGTCATTTAACTGGAGGAAAAAAAAAAAAAACCCACATGAAATATCCTAAATGCAAATCTAACCGCCCAATAAAAATAATAAATCCAGTTCACAAATAATACATTTAATGTAGCATGTGACTCCTTTCTTAGTTCACTTATGCTGACCTACAGTCAGCAGTTTTGCTTATTTCGTCTCCGTAATGAAAATATTATATAGTCATTATGATGTTGAGCAATTGCAGCAGAAATTCCAGATTTCTCTTGTAATTCTTCCCAGTGTTTGTGGAGCTGTGCACACGGTACAAACAAACTGCTGTCTATCTGTTGTCACTGTCGCTCTGCACCCGGCCGCTTCACACGACACTCGTGAGCAAAGCAAAGCAAACAGGCTATTGTAATATGCTGCATTTACGTACCGTGCGCTATGGGAAATATCGTATCCAGCGGCGAGTCGTGCGCACATATCACGTATGACGTTCCCTTTCCCCCCCACGAAGGGCATAAAAAATGATTGTGCATTTACATCAGCGAGTTTGTGTCAGTATATGTGAGCATAATAACACAGAACAGTGTGTGAGAGTAAAAAAAAAAAGAAGTTACCATAAGTAAGTGTATGTTTTGAACCATGTAAAGTGATAGCATGCTCTGTTCGACACAGTCACCATTTTACCCACATGTGAATGTATATTTACTTGCTTACTTGGTCTACTTTTTTGCTATTTGACTAAAAAGACTGTCTACATTTACAATGGTTAGATTTTGCATCTTGTGACGGGAGCATGAAGGCAGCATTATTCCTTTTGCGCTCGCCACAGTCAGGCTTTACTATTTTTCCATACACATGTAACTTCTAGTGTCAGCCCGTCATGAACTGACGCATCATAGGATGTAACCGCTGTAAACCTCAGGGAGTGACGAGCGAAACGAGCTTTAGTGATGAGTGCTACTTTTGTTATTAAAAAAGCTGAAAAATGTTAATGAAGAGAACAAAAAACAGCCATAATACTTAAATCACATTCCATGTACATGAAAATGACAAGTGCTGTTTAACCCTCAGAGGTGACCTTATATCGCAAACATGGACAACTTTCCAGAGACAGAAAACTACACAGAAAAGTATAGGCCACGTTTTTCTACTCATAAGAAAAGCCAGCGAGAGTAGTTTGGACCACTTTTTGGTAGATCACTTGGGGGGGGGCTCTGTTGATAAATAAAGGTTGTTTTTAATATTTTTGTGTAGAAATTATGTCATAAAATTTGATAGTTTGTTTATATTATCGTTCTGGCCCTACAGTTTTTGAAATATCTGTTATGTGGCAGACTGGAAGTGGACCCAGAGACAAAATTAAACTTAAAATCACAGCTTTACTGCTGGGAAAAGGTGAAGCAAACAAAAGGCAAATCAAAAACTAAGCAGGGCAGGAACGGACTGACAGAACAGATGGAGGCTACACGCACCAAGAGGGAGGACGCAACCAAGAACAGAGGGAGACGCAGACAATATATACACAGGAGGAGATTAGGGCAGAGAGGACACACCTGGGGAACACAGCTGAACAGAATCTAACTGACGAGACAGGGGAAGCAAAACTGAACATCACGCACATGACACAAGGAACGATCAAAATAAAACAGAAAGTAACACACACACACACACACACTGAGACTCAGACTAAGACACGTGAACTTGAACAAGACAGAGATAAGACTAGGACAGACTGGACACCAAAAGGGAACTAACATAATCAAAAACCAAGAATTAGAAATATAAATAATGAAAATTCAGAGTCTCTTGATGCATGCTCAATAATCCAGGTAAAAGAATCCCAAAAAGTTGAATCTGTTCATCTGGACGTGGCGTTCTTTAGTGGGAGAAACGTTTCGTCACCTCCTGGTAACTTCTTCAGTCTCAGCTGACTGCAGGCTTCCCCAACCTTATAAACAGCATACTATTATATACATATAT
>VUQS01059104.1:2553-12573 GCA_015108495.1 Heterochromis multidens | reverse complement strand
TTAATTTATTTTGGCAGAACTGATCTTCCATAAAAGCCTGACTTTGCGATAAACTAACATGAAGTTACACATGCGTGGACGGAGTTTGTCGTGGGACGTTGTACTTTTATTCACGGGCAGTAAATCCGGTAAATCCGGGTTTCTGTTGAATACTGTGCTCTGCCATTGTTGTCCACTTCTCATTCATCTCCGCACGCAGCGCTAACAAAGACACGTCAGCCTCGCCCTCTGATTGGCTCCCTGCCGGGGCCCCGCGACGCTGCTGTGCCGCGAGCTTCGCCACAACAGATGGACCTCTCGCGCTCTCCTCCTCCTCCTACCAGCTACTGGATGCTCTGCTGCACGCGCCCCGCTGATTGTTTCCAACGGCTGGAGAACGAGCGAGTTGTCCGAGGAGTTCTAACCGCTAACGGTCAGTTCAGCAGAAGCGGCTGGAAGAGGGAAGAAGAGGACCGAGGAGACCCGCGTTAGGTGAGCCGTGAGAAGACTTCGAAAAGTCGGCACGAAGCAGACAGAAGGGTCGGTGTAGCTGAGTAGGCTGATCATTACGATGTGTCTGAGGGGTAGATGTGGCGATACGGGCTTGGTGTAGATTGATAGCGTGGTTGTCTGTACAAAATGAAGACTTAAAGTGTTTCGACAGCAGCAGATGCAGCACATTTTACGGATTTATTTATTTTATTAAAAGCACAGGGGACACACACAGACTAAAAACCTCGAATATGAGGCATTTTGAGCACACATCACGGCAGCTAACATGATGCCCTAACCAAAATCTTGAACCGCAAATGATAGAAATACCCTATTGGGTCTCTATGTGTCCTTAAAACGGGTTACATAACAAGAAAATAAGCACACAAGGCCGGATAGACCGAGGCAGTGCCAAAAAAAGTGAATATTAATGTATTTTTACTTGCCATTATATTGTAAACTGCAGTTTAATACAGCACACCTGCAAGAAACCCACCCGCCATGGTGGTTTCTGGTGTTTTCAAAGTGTTTTGGTGAGGTCTGGGTTCAACTTTGGGGTAATTTTGAAGAATAACAAGTAGTTTAACACCAGTGATCCTTAAAAAGATCAGAAAGTTAGATCAGCAACCCTAAATCACAATGTAAACACACGCACATACATATATATATATATATACATATATATATATATATATATATATATTTGTTCTCACAAATATTGCACTAGATTTAGTTTTGGTAGCTGGTACCCGATGAATATCCAGTCACCATTACACTCAAGTTATTCTCTAATATTTTGATCATTAAAATATCAGATGCTCTTTTCAAGTTCCCTTAACCCTTTCTGACATCTTAAAACAAGTTTTTTTTCCTTACCAAACAGTCAAAAACCCAATAATATACAGTTTATTTACCCTGCATAAAGTCTAAGAAAATAAGAAAATGGTAATAAGAGGTTTCAATGCTTTGATGTCTGAGTACCAGTTCATGGGGAGGCTTGTTAGGTTTAGGCTGCTGTTATGGTCCATGCAATGGTCATTGCTTATGTGAGCCATGACTTCAACACAGCCCCAGTCTTCTCCTAAACAATAGGAGGCACTGCTCAGAAAATATTTAAAGCTTCACCACTGACATACAAACTGTGGAAGCTTGTTTCTGCCACTGAAATAAAAAAAAATTTTTTTGCCATCCTTAAATTTAAATTTTAAGTTATTATCTTAAATTTTTGATGTGCTAACTAAAAATGTAGAAGTTTAGAAGTTATTTTCTCACCTTTGAGTTATTATCTCAGAAGTTTGAGTTAATAAGTTGAAATTTTGAGATGGTAACTCAAAATTCTGACTTATGGATGGCAAAAAATAGTTGTTTTTTTTCAGTGGCAAAAACAGGCTTCAATAATAAACAGATAAGGTTGAAACAGAAAACAAATTTATTTTCCATATAACATCCCAACAGTCTCCCTCTGTGCTCCTGCTTTGATATATGATTGAAATATAATGCTGCGTACATCATGGTTCAGAAATCAGGAGAAACAAGCCAGAACTACACCAAAACACACTTTACGGTTGGCAATCGTGGTGTCACTTCTGGCACAATGACAAGTGTAAACTTCCTGTTAAGACACTAGCAGTGACGTGGCAACCAAATTCAGCAACTTGCAGTGATGACACGAAATAACTTCTGGTGACACAAAGTCAGCAGGTCCTGAGTTAAACTTTCCTCAACTTCAAGGCCAGTGGTTGAAGCAACTACCAATGAGCCCTAAGGATCCTATGGATTGACATGTGATATGGTGGTAAATACAAGAGTGACCAACCATCATCATGAACCAATGAACCAATGAAGTGATTTCAAGTGAGGGACGGGCAAAATAACTGCGGGCAAGCCACGAAGTTCAAGTTTTCTCAGCCTCAAGGTGAGCAGTTGAAGGGACTATCAGTGACAAAGAAGAAGAGAAGTTAAGGGGCATCCATGCAGGAAGTGATGATCGCCAACATGGCAAAGTCAGGTGAAACCGCTGGCAATGCATACTTTAGCTGGCCTTGAGTTAAGTCCATCCACACGATTTGCTCGTTGCACATCTCTCTGTGGTTGGTCCATTCCAGCCTCCGGTTGCCTAGGTAACCCTGTATTGTATTTACCATCCCCTCATTTGTCAATCAGCAGTGTCTTTCACTCACAGTGTTGGTCAGTTCAACTGCTCTTCTGGAAGTTGAGAAGAGTTTAACTCGGTACCTGCCCATGTTGTGTTGCCAAAAGTTAAAGTTAAAAGAGGGGGAGATAATTATTTGATCCCCTGCTGAATTTGTAAGTTTGCTCACTTACAAAGAAATAAACAGTATTTAATTTTTATGGTAGTTTCATTTTAATGGAGAGAGCGAAATAAGTATTTGATCCCCAAGAAAAACATGACTTAGTAGTTGGTGGAGAAACCCTTGTTGGCAGGCACAGCGATAAGACGTTTCTGTAGTTAGTCACCAGGTTTGCACAAATCTCAGGCGGGATTTTGACCCACTCCTCTTTACAGAAACTCTCTAAATCCTTCAGGTTCTCAGTCAGTGACATGCAAATCAATTTATAACTTTTGTGTAATGAAAAAAACAACAACTGTTTTTTGTTAATTTACCAGAAAAGTCATTTTACTGTGTACTTACTGTAAAAAAAAAAAAAATACAGTAAATAGTGAAAAACAGAGGTTTTACTGTTATTTAATGGAACACTAACAATAAAAATTCCTCAGTTTCTGTCATTTAATGGTTTAACTATTACTTACTTACTCTGATGTATGGCGGGCCATGAGCTAAGTCTTTTTTAATAAGAAAACTGTAAATCTTTTGTAAAACTACAAAATGTATGCCTTCCTTCTTTGCAATTTTTGCATTTTCCAGAGCCATCCTCTGGGCCAGAGTGGATCCTTTGGTGGGCTGGTTCTGGCCCTCAGGCCATACCCCTGCTGTGCATCATAGACATTAAATTGGGGCTGTTGAAGCTGTGGTATATCTCATGTTATTGATATGCAGAGCTGGTTAGATTGTGATGTTTGAAGTGGATGTAAAACTTATTTGGTTGAAGTTTTGAACTGAGCTTCGATGTGTTTTTCAGCACTGAAAATTTCATTTCATTACCTGTACTTATGAAGTTATGAGAGCTCAAAGTGCTGGAAAATTAGAGCAAATTAAAGAGCACCAAATTTATACCTACCCCTATGTAACTGGGAAAATATTCATAGTATGAAGGTTATGTTTTGCATGGCTTCATTATTGCACAAAAAAAAATAAGCTGACTCTGAGGGGGTAAGATGGGAATTTCTTCCAGATTTGGTTGAT
Organism: Heterochromis multidens; assembly: GCA_015108495.1. NCBI lineage: Eukaryota > Metazoa > Chordata > Actinopteri > Cichliformes > Cichlidae > Heterochromis > Heterochromis multidens. The sequence goes on along the minus strand of VUQS01059104.1, from coordinate 8,776 downwards.
TTTATGTGAAACGACCCAGCAGCAGATAAACTTCAGCTCTCCCGTCTGCTGAGGAGGAAGCAAAGCTCCGTCTTTATCTGCAGAATCTGGGAGCCATATTCGGATTCGAGTCATGCGTTGCAGTGTTTTTGACAACCCCAGTAAGCCTAACAAGGAGCAGGAGAGACAAACACACACACGCACACACATACACACACTATTTTTGGCTCAGTGTTGTGAACTAGTTTCTGGAGCTCAGATGTTTTTGGTGTTGCTATGACAATAGTGACAATAGTAAGGCAGAGCAGTGGTAACGTGGAGGCTGAAGGCAGGGGAGGAGGACAGGAGCTATTCATTGACCATTTCAGCCAAAGACATTGACGGAGGAGGTTCAGAGGCAGCAGGGCAAGAGGGCAGAAAACAAGAGAGAGCTTTGGGGCGGGGGGGAGTCAGGAAGTTGTGGTCATGAGTTTTAATAGTATGTTAGATTAAACCTAAAGCAGAGAAAAAAGGTGAACAGAAAGGGGCAGAGAGGGAAGATTTTCCTGATTAGAAAAATGGAAAGCCGCAATTAAAATGAGTTACTGTGGTGCAAAACCACTGAACCAATGGATGAGACGTGAATATATATATATAGAGAAAGTGGGGGAGATGGAGGCTGAGGGTTGGCTGAGGTTGTAATGAGGCACAGGGGATTTCAGACAGTCGATGAGCTCTACATTTGAGCACAGAAGAGTTCTCGAGTCTGAAACAGGACTGGGTCAGCCGTGGGTCAGTCTGGTGGCATTTATATGCTGCTGTTGGCTCTGCTACTGCAGCCTCAGTGTCCTGCAGAGCATCTCTACTAACACAAGCATCTCTTGTTATAACAGACAAAAGCTATCAATGGTTTGGAGATGTTTTGGTTAAAAATCAGGGTAATTTATTGGGTTTAATCCTAAGAAATGAAACTGCACTGAAAATCTGGACTGTGAACATGTTATGGCCAGCTTTATACTGATAAAAATAACATGTGACTACTCTGCAGTGGGCTGTTTATGATTATTTGTGTTTTAGCTTTGCATTCTCATTACAATAATATGTTTTGATACATTTATGAAATTACAGAACTAAAATAATGAGAATTGTTCACAGGCCTATTTTGAAATGCTATGCAGGCCACTTTGAATCCTATCTTTTATTTGTGCAAATGAAACATATTAAAAGTAGTCTAACTTCATAATAAATAACTAATATAGCAGTCTAACAACTTTTAAAAAAAGTAAAAGTGAATTTATCGTCCAGAGACGAGTGTCAGGACTGATTTGTGACAGAAGAACAGCAGCGAGAGTGAAAGGAAGGTTTACAAGATGATAGTGAGACCTGCTATTATTTATGGTTTGGAGAAAGTGGGACTGACAAAAAGGAGGCGGAGCGGGAGGTGACAGAGTTGAAGATGCTCCGACTGCCTATGAGTGACCATTAATGTACTCATTTCTAATAATGCACCCATTAGAAATGAGTATATCAGAGGGAGAGCTCAGGTCAGGCGCTTTGTAGACAAAGTTAGAGAGGCAAGTCTGAGATGGTTTGGACATGTGCAGGGATAGTGGATATATTGGACAAATGATGCTGAAAATGGAGCTGCCAGGCAGGAGGAAAAGACCACCAGAAGATTCATGGATGTAGTGAAAGAGGATTTGCAGAGGGCTGGTGTGACGGAGGAGGGTGCTAGGGATAGGGTGAGATGGCGGCAGATGATCCACTGTGGCATCCCCTAAAGAGAGCAGCCAAAAGAAGAAGATAATTTCCATATCTATATTCATCTAGTTTTTCATTCCAACCCCTGAACTAACCCCCTATTAGAGCATCAATATTGCTCTAAAATAACCTTAAAAAGAACAAAACAGGTGTCTTGCCATATTGCTCTCCCAGCAGCGTTAAATGTGACATGTCTGAGTCGATGTTTATCTCTGGACTCACATGAAAGAAGGATCAATTTTGTTATCAGGTGGCAGTTTAGTTGGCCTGAAGTTCACATTGATCTCAGACAAATACGGCATTGTTTTTGTTTTGTCAGTCAGCCACATGTCCGTCTCAGACCACTGCCTTTGACCATGATATTAAAGGCTAATGTCTTCCATTGTGTAGGTCAGTGGTTAGCCTTTGAGCTCTTGACAGGGCTAATATAGGTGATAAAATATTGATAGCTCCTGGCGTGGCGCTGAGCTGATTGGCGTTTAATATTTAATTTGTCCACATTAACTGGGGCTTTTTATTTCAGAGATTGACAGCCTCAGCTTATTTTATCAGCGCTGCATGTTGAAGGTGCTTTTGTTTACGCTAAACTGTTCAGATATGTGTCTGATCCCAGAGTTTAGAGTTTGATAACGGGGCGAGGCTCATGCTCGTGTGTGTAAACGGATAATTCATTTGTGCTGCTTGAATTGAGGAAGTTTTGAGCTGTGTCAGGGCCAGTGTCGGCTTCCTGTGTGACTGACTGAGTAAAGGAGGAAGTGATTGAACGGAAGGGGAGCACTTCCTTTTAACGCCCCCACTCTTCCCTGTCTGTTTGCAGTCACACTCAGAAGAAAAGACCCTCTTGGATCACTGACACCTGCTAATACCTGAGGATACACACAGAATCTGCCTGCCTATAACCTTTGGCTGCCTCTCCTCACAGGCAGCTTCCTTTCTGGTGACTCAGCAATAACTCTTTACCACGGTAAGATCGCCTGTAGTCTTATAACACATTTATATACATTTACTCAACAGGTATCTCTCTTTTAATATTTAATATTTTGTTGGTTGTTGTGCCACAGAGGCACTGGCTATGATATATGAGTGTAGTTTGAAAAGAGGCCTTTCAGCTAATGGGCAGAATGTCCATAATGGTTTTGCATGTTTAGGCCTGTTTACAGTGATCAGCCTCCATCTCAAGTCAGTCCCAGATACGCTAAAAGGAAACCGAAAGGAGGCACACAGACATTTTCTTAAATACATTAATAAATCATACTAATCTATACTTTATTATAAATAATAATGGAGCAATAATCAGTCGTCTCTCCACTGAATTTCTCACCCTGTAGATGGATTCAAACTCCACCGTCTTGCATTGCAGCTGGTAGTTCTTGTTCTGCTCTGTAGCCTCAGTGAGCTTGCCCACATGAACCAGCTCTCTACCTGCTGCAGGTTCTGGTCAGAGTAGCCCTCCAGCTCACAGAGGCTCTCCACAGCAGAACAAGGACTACTGTCAAGGAGTCAGAAGTAACCTGATCACCCTACGGGTAGAAAAAGAAGAGACATAAAGGGCTGGAAAACCAACAGCAGAGGATTGGCAGCTGTCCTAATTCAGTGGGTCATCACTGTGCAGTGTATGCATTACTGTCGCACAGTCTGGACTTAAAGATTACTTAAATCTAACACAGTGTAGTTGTCTTAAAGAGTGAAGACTAAAATGTGACCTGATGATGGAGCTAGGTGTAAAGTCAGAAGAGCATTGAAGCTACAAATCATTGTGAGGTGATTGTGAACATCTGTAACAAATTTTATGGCAATATATCCAGCAGTAGCGGAGACATTTAAAGAACGTATTTCTGCCTCAAAGACGTGATCATTTAAGCCAATAGCATTCATCCTCTCCAGAAGTTGAGCTGAGACCTGCAGAAAATGTCTTTTCAGTTCAGTTGTAACCTATTGAGGTATGTTACTCTAGAAAAAATCATGCACATTTCATAAGACAAGCAGGGTTTTTCCTGCATATAGAGAAAGATCCCCAGATGTAAGAAAGTATGTTTTTAACAGGTCTGAGGTCTACGTCATCATCAGTGATGACCCTGTGCAATCAGATTATGTATTTTTTTTGTTTTTAAAAATTGTTATCAAGATCAAGGAACAAAATAAAATGATTCTCACTGACAAATTTGTTCCACAAAAATTCTTTTTGCTTGTCTCAAAACCGCAGGGTTTGGTTTGGGGACCAAAGAGAGTTCTTTTTTTTTAAAAAAGAGGTTTCTCATAGCATGGGCTCTGTTAATAAGTTTCTCCAGTAACCATTTTTAAGTTCCTCTTTGGGGAATTATTCTTGTGGGCTAGGATTGAGGTCACCGCTGATTTAGACTTCAAAGAGTTAACCACTTTTTTAGGTGGGGTTTCATCTACTCAAGCATAAAATGTGTTTTTGTTCATGAAATGACCAGAAACGGCAACATGCTCAAGCTCCTGTTAAGTAAGGTGACAAAGACTCATTGCTTCAGTCAAATGCAAACTAACCTTGGTAACATGCGCAGTCTCCCCCTAAAGGCTTATTTCGAGGAAAAACCCTGCACTGAACCAACAGTGGCATTCTTATTTTTTGTCTTTATGTTCTGAGGAAAAAGAAAGAAAAACGTGCTGTATGACAGATGAAGGCATATAATGTGTTTCGCCAGTAGCATGCTCAGAGATTAATGTTTATGCAGCTGAAATAATTCGCGGCAGCAGGTGGTCCATGTGTCTTGCACCTGTCCTCCTTCTTCCGGACGTTTCTATCCTGCCAAGCTCACACAGACGCACTCAGTCACTCAGCGAAGAGGGAAGGAAAACTCTACAGGGTGGTGGCAGAATGCCATTTAAAACAGCTGCATGTGCAAATGTGCAGTGTTTGTTTATGTGAAGGAGAAGGAGGAGAATTAAAGGGCTGACAGGAAAGAGAAAATATATTGTAAGACGAAGAAGAGAATGAGGAGAGCAGCTGCTCCCCTCGATCACATAGTAGATGTTTTGATTTAGTAGAGACACAGTGGTGGTGGTTTAACTATCTTAGAGGAAAGTAGTTGCCAGGAAAGCAGATATCATCGTCTTGTTGTTGTTTACGGTCTGCAGCTCTGCCTCCTCCTCTTCCTGCAGTCACTCTGTCACTTTGTGTCTGTGCTCGCTGCTGGTCATGAGGAGTCATGAGACTGAATCAGATGGACAAACATTAACTCTCTGTGTGACTTCTTTGTCTCTTAGCTCCTCTCATGCTCGCTGAGAATGGATGATACACAGGACGGGGTTCAGATTGGAGAGAACAAGTTCATCAGAAAGTAAGTCTTCCATCCCACACTGTTTCTCACATAAACAGACCTATACACAAGCTTGTATGTTTATGTGTAACAGATGATAAACTCATGGTAACTGACAATTGAAAAAAAACGTGTAGCCTTTATTAATCTTTGATATGTTAAAAAAAAATGGTTTAAAACAAGACAATGTGAAATAGGAATGTAGGTGGTTTTAAAGGTTTCAGCCTGTTAACTGTTTACAGTCATCACTGTCTGAGATCTAGGTCCTCATTTAGACAACAGGTAACCCTAACACCTAATCTTTAGGCACAAAATGTGTGATTTTTGGCTTTTGAAAAAATTTTCTCCAAAGTTTGAGCAATCACTAAGTAAACATCATAAATTATACACATCGAACACTATTTATATTTTTTCCAAGAGTGCTTTAATTTTTCTCCAAAATATAAGGTTACGATTACTTAGCCTATACAGTGCATCTGGAAAGTATTCACAGCACTTCGCTTGTTCAGCATTTTGTCATGTTATTGTTATTGTCACTTATTCCAAAATGGATTAAATTCAATTTTCACCTCAAAATTCTACACACAGTACCCCATAATGACAAAGTCAAAAAGTTTGCTTGAAATTCTTGCAAATTTATTAAAAATAAAAAACTAAAATATAACATGTACATAAGTATTCACAGCCTTTGCCATGACTCAAAATAGAGCTCAGGTGCATCCTGTTTCCACTGATGTAACTTGATTGGAGTCCCCCTGTGGTATATTCAGTTGATTATGTATCAAGGCACAGATCTGGGGAAGGCTACAGAAAAACTACTGCAGCATTGAAGGTCCCAGTGAGCACAGTGACCTCCATCATCTGTAAATGGAAGAAGTTTGGAAACACCAGGACTTTTCCTAGAGTTGGCCGCCTGCCCAATCTGAGCGATTGGGGTAGAGGGACCTTAGTCAGGGAGGTGACCAAGAACCCAATGGTCACTCTGACAGAGCTCCAGCATTGCTCTGTGGAGAGAGGAGAACCTTCCAGAAGGACAACCATTCCTGCAGCACTCCACCAATCAGGCCTATATGGTAGAGTGGCCAGACGAAAGCCACTCATCAGTAAAAAGAACACGACAGCCTGCCTGGAGTTTGCCAAAAGGCACCTGAAGGACTCTCAGAAAACAAAATTCTCTGGTCTGATTTAAAAAAAAAAAAAAAAAAAAAAAAAAAAAAAAA
>VUQS01059095.1:26739-37392 GCA_015108495.1 Heterochromis multidens | reverse complement strand
GGAGCTGCATTTCAGTCAGTGGTGTTGGAGATTTTGTCAAAATTGATGAATTATGAACACAGAAAAACACCATCAGATTTTGATCCACCATGTAATACCATCTGGAAAGGGTCTGATAGGCTGCAGCTTCATTTTTCAGCATGACAATGATCCCAAACACACTGCCAATGCAGTAAAAACATACCTGGATACACTATCAGTCATGGATTGGCCTCCCCAGAGCCCGGACCTCAACATTATTGAAGCAGTGTGGGATCATCTTGACAGAGATTGGAACAAAAGGCAGCCAACATCCAAAGAAGAGCTTTGAATGTCCTTCAAGAAGCCTGGAGAACTATTCCTGAAGACTACTTAAAGAAATGACAAGAAAGCTGCCTAAGAGAGTTCAGGCTGTGTTGAAGAATAAAAGGTGGTCGTACCAAATATTGACTTTCAAGCTCATTAGAATTGTACAAACTCTGTTTCTGCCTTATATACTGTATTTCCATGTATGTTTGCACATGTTTCAATAAATCACTGCACCTATTTCCAAATTTCCTAGCAAAATATAAAGAAATGCAAGACTTTTGCACAATATTGTAGATGAAGAACAATGTTTTGCTTGTTTATAAATGTTCAACATACCTGCTAAATAAACCAATAATAATAATAATAATAAAGGGTGACATTTTTGGCAGGGTTTTCAGCCTTTTTTATGACCAGTTCTTAAACATAAGTATGAAGCCACAGTCTTGTAACCTTTCTACCATCCAGCCCGGTGCTGACTACTCTGAATGACAGCCAAAGAAAACATAAAATCATGCACATTAACAAATGACTTTAATTAAAAAAGAGCTCACAGACATAACATCAAAGTACACATAAATCTGTCTTTTACAGTCCAATCTGTGCCATGTCTCAGGACACGGCTCACAGCATCATCTCTGCATCCTCTAAAGAGGCCTCGCTCATCTCCTCAGATAGCTCTTCATCCTCCTCTTCCTCCTCCTGGTCCTCTTTCTCCTCCTCAGCCGCCCTCTTTAAGCCCCTTTGCTTTGAGAGCGCCACGGCGTAGCGGATGTTGTACATGTTGAAGTCGCAGCTGCACAGACAAAGCACACATTCAGATGTGCTGAGCTGTATTTGGATGCAGAAGTTTTAAAAAGGCACAAAATTTCAGTGGATCTCCAACTTAGCTGAGATGCTGCAAAAATGTTGGCACTTACAGCTTGGAGAGGTCGTCGAAGTGTCTCTGGATGCTCTTCTGCAGCGCCTGCAGCGTGGGCAGGATGGCTCCAGACCTGCACGCCAAAGCAGATGCATTGAAATGTTGTGTTTCTCTCATCTTCTGTTCACTTACAATCATGCAGAACTGTGTATGTGATGTGAATGAGGGCCTGGGGGCACACCTGTTCTTCAGTTTCTGTCCATGTAGCATGAGCAGGTTCTGGGCCCAGGTCATGTAGAACTGCAAGTGGCCCGACTTCTCCAAACATGTGGCCACGAAGGCCAGCAGCTTCTCAACGTAAATGTCAGGAAGAGAGCCACAAACCACCGGGACTAGACCACAAAGACGCACAATCCACATCACTCAGGTGTTTCCAGGTGTAAAAGGGACTCATATTAAATAATGTGAAATTCACTCACTCTGCTCGTGCGGCACCTTCTCCAACACTTCCTGCTTGAGGGCTTTTTCGTTGAGTCTGAACGCCAGGACGATGGCCGACACCCACTCCTGAAGACGCAGCTGCTTGCGTATGCTGGCCGGGGTCACGTCCAGGTCGAGGTCGTAAGGGTCGAAGACCATGGATCCATCAAGACAGTAGACCAACAGGCCCTCGGTGGTGGTAGCTGCCCAGCTGCGACCTGAGAGGAGGCAGAACTTCATTAACCTGCCGACAAAGACCGGTTGTAACGGGACGTGTAGGTTCTTGTACACGCTTAATTTTAGTTTATGTTGGTGTGCAGTGAAGTTTGCTGCAAGAGATTTAAACACCAGAAGGGGAGCAGCAAAAAATATAAAACAACATCTCAATGTTCATATTTACCAAGCTGTAAGAAATAAACATTTTTAAACCTTCTAAGTTGTAATTCTGTCACCTACCAGTAGGGGAGAACCGCAGCGAGCTCACTCTGATCTCTGGCTTGAAGTGACGAGAACTCATGTCACCTTTAAAGGTGAGCAGAGGGGGGAAAAAAGGCAGTTAGAATTTAGCACAAACATCGAGGAATAAGCGAGATTTTTCTTTTTTTTTTTTTAAAGTTCCTCAGAAAACATAAATATGGAGGACTGTCACTGCCAAAATTACACACACACACACACACACACACACACACACACACACACACACACACACATATATATAAAATTCTGTTAATAAATTAATACGCCATTCCAATCATTAAACATGAAAACTTTTGTAATAATCTTCCTGTTTATTCACGTTTCATTTAAATTTTTTATTTCTGTACCATTTTCCCTTTAAACTCCTAACCCTATTGTTTTCCTCTGACCTATATACTGCGTTCCAGATTAAGTCAGAAGTCGGAATTTTTGGGTTCCCCATCGGAATTTTTATCTGGAACGCCCCCCAAATTTGATGGCAGCAGTGAATGTATGACATTAATTAAGTGATGCACAGAGCACTGATCAGGATCTATCCATGAACGTGCTGCAGCGGTCTTTTTAAGCACCAAAAAACAAGTATTTTACTGCTTTGCTAGTGATGCATGAATTGCTCTTTTTTGCTAAGAATCAATCTTTGACATTTGATAATGAGTGCGTTTAGGGTACATAACTCAAATTTTTGAAATAATAACCTGAAATTTTGACTTATGGATTGCAAAACATTGTTTGTTTTTTCAGTGGCGGAAACAAGCTTCTATATCATTCGATATGTGTATTAAGGTAAACTTTTTTCCTCTTGGATGATCAAGATCAAAGCCAGGACAAAACACTTTGTTAATCTTGACAAAATAACGTCAAATTATGAATAAATTAACATGTAAATTACAAATGAATACCAGTGGAAAACCTAATACTTAATAAGCTATGCCTATGAAAAACAGAGAAGCAAATTAAAATAGGATTATCAATATATGTAAAAAAATTTTTTTAATACATTTTCATGCACCCAAATAGATTTAAAATGTATTAAAATACTCGCTTCTACAGTATATGTACTTTTAATTTTGGCGGTTTCAGTCCTCTACAGTTCTACATGTACAGTGATCATTGCAATACGTGTCCTGTACATCTAATTTCCACTGCACCTGATTGCAAAAACATGATTTCCACACTTGATAATAACAAGACTTTGTGTGAGGGTCATACCTCTCCTGACTCCAGGGAGGCTGATGTGGATCCCATCTCCATCCCCAGCTCCTTCATCCACCAGAGCCAGGCTGCCAAACTCTGTCATCTTCCTCCTGTCCAGGAACTCCTGAAGGTGAAGTGGGACAACAGGATAAGTGAGACCTGCCATAATGAAAACCTCTTCAATGATGCATATTTTTGCTATAAAGCATCCAATCCATCCATCTTCAGCCATCTAACATCTGACATATACTTAAAAAATGCCTGAAAAACCTATTTCAGGTTCGCCTGGTCTCCTTGTTTAAAAATGCCTGTAAAAACTCAACCCTATAACGCACAAACTAGTAATATGCATTTTTTTCAGGCCAACCGATACTATTAGAATAGGTATGCTGCAGTCATGTGGCATGAATGTGCAAAAGGATATAAATATATTCACTGAGCTGACTGTGAGGTCGTACCTCCATGGCGTCGAAGGACAGGTTGCAGGAGATTTCAAACTTCTTCATGAGCATCTGCTCTTTGACGTTGTAGATGCAGACAAACTTGGACTGGCCCCCAGCCAAAATGGACTCCCCATCCGCAGAGTAACACAGCGATGTAAACGACCTTAATGGGGAAAAAAAAGTCACATTAAACACGATGATTTGAACCAGAGGAACAAACTGGAGCCTGATGCTGGGATCCCGTCCACTCACTTGCCCTTAGCGGACTGCTTGGCTGTGATTTTATCAGTCTCTTTGCGGCCAGTCTCCAGGTCGTGGCGTCCAGCCACAGAGCCGGCTTGCGTGGCCGTGTGCGGGTTCCAGAAAGAGATCTCACCGTTCAGAGTGGCCACGGCCAACTCCTGACCGTCAGGGCGGTACGCCACTGCCAAGCCTGGGGAACAAAAGATACAAAAACACATAAGAGTGGCAGAATTTTAAACAAACGAAGACAACAAACAAAAGAAACAAAAAGAGCTTAAAACAACCTGAATCTCTCACACTGGCGCCTCCTAGTGGCAGCATCAAAAACAGCCAAATTACAAGGTGAATCACTCATGGCTTCATGAAGGATCTGTATTTACCATCAGATGTGAGGGGAAGTGTTTCCTTGGCCTGCCAGCTGTCCAGCATGTCCCACAGCCGGACGGTGCGGTCCCACGAGCAGCTGGCCAGGACAGACTGAACCGGACTGAAACAGAGGCAGCTGACCGGACCCTCGTGACCTGCCAGGACCTGACCAGTCACAGGACGGAAGTGTTTGTTTGAGCAATCCTGGCAGCTTCATTAAAGTTAATATCTGTAAAGGGTTAAAATCTGTTATTGAAAGAGGCAAGAAGCCTACCTCCAGCAGCCTGCCTGTCTGCATGGACCAGAGGAAGATCTCAAAGGAGTCCTGAGCTCCTGCGCTCACCAGCTCCCCACTGACATCTACTGCGAGGGAGGAGAACTGCGCAGGCCGAGGCGACGTAAAAGTCCTGAAGTTTCGGTACCTACAAAAGCAAAATCACAGAAATACATCCTCTCACATCACTGCTTTTATAAGAAGACATCCCCGTCCTCTCTGTGCATGCCCACTGTAAGGTCACCTGTGCAGGTCGAAGGCTCGGACAGTCCCGTCCAGAGAAGCGCTGACGATGACAAAGCCGCTGGAGGTGAAGGTGACGTTTGTGATGCTGCTGGTGTGTTCGGTGAAGGTGACGAAGCAGAGGCCGCTGTTGGTGTTCCACACTTTAACCTACAGGAAATAAAATCACAGTGTGGAGTCAGAGACAAGACCTTAGAAATGGCTTTGTAACCCTTTCCAGACTGATAGATGTCAGTGACTTTGTTTCTCAGCTGTTTCTTTAGATCGTGACATGATGTGTTGCTTTTTGAGATCTTTTAGCCGGCTTCACTTTGTCAGACAGGTTCTGTTTAAGTGATTTTTTGATTCAGCAGGTCTGGCAGTAATCAGGCCTGGGTGTATCACTTCAGCATGCACACAGGTCTGCACACAATAATTTAAAGGCTTCAGTTCTAGACTCACTTTGCCGTCATCCCCTCCCGTCACGATGTACTGTCCATCTGGAGAATAAGCCAGCGACGCCATGTTGTTGAAGTGTCCCTGCTGCTTGAACACATACGACTCGCTCTGCCACTCCCACACCAGCAGCTGGCCCATCCCTGAAACAATCGATAATTTTATCTTTTTAAATTCTACTCAACAACATCAGTAAGCCACACACACACATAAAAAGTAATAAATTCTTACGTGAGCATCCAAAGCCGATCCAGTCTCCGGAGCTGTTTATAGCCACCGAGGCAATCCTCTGGTCTGAGATACTGCAGAGAGACACATCCACACAGTTAGATGAGAAAACACATCTGTCCTACAATTTTTTAAAGCTAACCTCAGCTTTTCTCTCACCTCAGGGAGTGAATGAGGTTAAACTCTGGAAGTTCGTGCAGGTGGAAGATCCCAGAGGCGAACCCTGTGACCAGGATGTGGGTCGGTTTGTGGTACGCAGCAGCAGTCAAGTTGTTAAAATCACCTTCTTTGTTGAAAAAGTGTCTGAAAGTGGAAGCAAAAAGCTGTTTTTAGACCTTACTAAAATCCTAACGCCAACATAATACTTTTCACTGTTTTCTGTTAATGCTACAGTGTTGGATATTCATATTAAATATAGGCAGAGCTTCAAATAACGAGGTAAACATATAAAGTAACCCGTGAGCGAAAAGCTGAGCATTCTGAATATTAGTTTTATACAGTTTTTTCTACTTTAGCCACACTAACTTGCTCAGAAACGTACACGTAATACAGCTTACAAGCCAGTTTAAGCTCTTATTAAGATATAAATAAATACAGAACTGAATATTCAGTGAAAATTAAATAACCTATTCCAATGAAACAACTTCTTTACATGTAGTTGAGCTGTTAAGTTTACATTTACAGCCTTTGACTGTCAATTGCAACTATAATGAAGTCACGCAAAATTTTAACTTCAAACTTTGAGCAAGTTACAGACCCTCGAAGTACACAAGGTTGGGTCAAAATTTGGCCCTTTTTAATTTGCCTTTAAATGATTATTTATACAGAATGAATAATGGCTAGAAGATGAGCCTATTACCAAAATGTAGTTATAAATTAGACTTTTCATATGTTGTAACCTGCCACATACCCTACATGGTGATATGAATCTTAAAAGTTTATACAAAATTCACTTTTTGAATTTTCCTTTAGTAAATGATCAGAAAACAGATCAAACATCCAGGGTCCCAATGCTTGTGTCTGCTCCTTTAGGTTATAGAAATTAAACGGGTGCAGATTTGCTACTGAAGCTATGTAAGATCTCGTGATAGTGATGCTCAAAGCTGGTGAGAGAAAACAAAAGATTTTGGCTTTTACACAAACCAAACAGAACTTAAATGTGTTTTCCAGTCCTGAAAATCTTATGTGGATAACTCCTGTACTTATGAAGTTATGAAGGCTCACAAATGCATTAAAAATAAATAAAATAAATAAACAGCTGAAAATTTAGACCCATTATATATATATATATATACACACACACACACACACACACACACACACACAAGGCCTGTAACTTTGAAAATATTCACAATATGAAGGTAAAATTTTGCATGACGTCATTAAATATACTAAAGTTAATGTAAAAAAAAACAAAAAAAAAAAACAGAAACAAAAAAGCCCCCCAATTTTTTCAGAATTAAGTCATACTAATAAAACTGCCCAAAAATAGATGTGCCAAGCTTGTAGCATCCTACTCAAAAAGAATTGAGGCTGAAATTGCTGCCAAAAGTGCTTCAACAAAGTATTGAGCAAAGACTGTGAATACTTATGTACATGTTACATTTTTGTTTTTTATTTTTAATAAATTTGCAAGAATTTCAAGAAACCTTTTTTCACTTTATCATTATGGGGTTTTGTGTGCAGAATTTTGAGGTGAAAAATGAATTTAATCCATTTTGGAATAAGGCTGTAACATGACAAAATGTGGAACAAGTGAAGCGCTGTGAACACTTTCTTGATGCACTGTATCAGTTATAAATAAGGAGCTATTAGAGACAAAATAGGAGAATAAAACCAGGAAATTTGAGGAATCTTACTTGCTTATCATCTTGTATCGAACATTTTTGGTCTTCTCCCTCTCTTTGGCAGTTTCAACTTTCCCTCTGATCACCTCTCCCTCCTCTCCTTCCACCCTATCATCCTCCTCCTCCGGTTCCTCCAGTGGTGTTGGGGGTTTGGGTTTGTCCTGGTTCTTCTTCAGGACGAGGCCATCCAATTCGGTGTCGCTCTCCCAGACACACAGCGTCCCATCCTGGCTCACTGTGTACAGCTGGATAAACATGTACACTAGGGTTGAACGCACAGAACCACATCTATAATATATATATTAGCAGAATGTGGAAATAAACGTACATCTAAGCTGTCTTTTTCAAAGAAACAGCCTATGATGATGTCCTTGTGTCCACCCAGGGAGTAGTAGATCAGGTTGGCCCAGCGCTCTGCACCAAACACCCACGTCGACATGTCTTTGCTGCCCACCACAAAACACCTGGAAGAAAACGCCACAATCACATTTCTTTTTGTCCAATTACAGGCTTCTCCTACACTCTCATGTTCGACAAACTCACTTGGAGTCGTCTGTCCAGTCGATGCAGGTGGTTTCATCGTAGGGACCGTAGTAGCTCTTGTCTAAAACAAAGGCGTTAAACTCCCGCTGCTTCCCAGGAGCGTGGTACATCAGAGCCACGTTTTCCTTTGTAACTATGAACTTCCTACGAATGAAAAATGCAGCAAACAGTCATCAGAATAATTTTTGTTCAACTCTACATTGTGACTATACTTAATACATCTTTAATGACTTTAAAAACAAAATTTGGGTGCACAAATTTGAATTTATTTTGGATTTTCTCTCATCCACAAAGGGTCAAAATCATACAAACAGGCTCTTTTGGTAGCCATCAACAAGCTTCTGTCATAATTCTGGCTGGATATTTGTCCACTCTTCTTGGAAGAATTGGTAGAGTTCATTTAAATTGGTTGTTTTCCTGGCACAGACCCGGCTTTTTAAGCAAAGTCCACACATTTTCAGTATGATTGAGGTCGGATCTTTGGGAAGGCCATTACAGAAGCTTAATGTTAGCCTGCTTTATCCATTTTAAAACCAGTTTTGATGTGTTTGGGATCATTGTCCTGTTGGAATGCCCAACTGTGTCCAAGTTTCAACCATTTAGCTTTTGATTTGAGGTGAAGTTGAAGAATTTGGAGGTAGTCCTCATTCTTCATTATTCCATCCACTTTGTGTAATGTACCAGTACCACTGGCAGCAAAACAGCCCCAGGACATGATGCTACCACCACCATGCTTGACAGCTGGTACAGTGTTCTTAGCTTTGAAAGCCTCACCTTTACTCCTCCAAACATACCTCTTGTCATTGTGGCCAAATAGCTCAGTCTTTGTCTCATCTCACCGCATTTGGTTTGTCCATGTGAGCAGCTGCAAATTTCAGTCGAGCTCGAAGGTGCTGATTTTGGAGCAGGAGCTTCTTTCTTGGTCAGCACCCTCTCAGTCCATTAAGATATAAACCTGGCTTCACTGTGGACAGTGATGCTGTTTGCCAGATCTTGGCAAAGTGGTGACACATACAAATAACCGATGATCTTGGAATCTGCACTTGTTTAGAAATGGCTCCAAGAGACCTTCACAACTTGTGTAAATCTACAATAATTCTCATTCTTAGATCTTCACTGAGTTCCTTGGACTTTCCCATTGTTCTGAGTATTGGTCAATCCACCGAGTGCTGTCAAACAAATTCTTTTTATGCTGCAAAGAGAAACTACCAGTTGTAGTCAATCATGATCACTAATGAGAAGTTAATAGACCTTGTCAAGTTAAGATATAGTAGAACCTTCAGCACCACTTATTAAAAGATTTGAATGTATGTTTATATTTGAGCCTGTATGTATAATTTTGACCCTGTGTGGATGAAAGAAAATCCAAAATAAATTCAAACTTGTGCAGCCAATTCTTGGTTTTTAAAGTCATTAAAGATGTATGCTGTACAATGATTCCACCCTGGAAAAAGAACAGCTCAAAGAAATTATTAAAAGCCCAAATTACAATGACATTCATGCTCATGATGAGTGGATGTAAACATCTGACCACAACTGTATATGCACCCTGTTGAGCTGTATCTTACTAACATCACAGAAGGAAGCAGTGCAAAATGATCCATACAGTCTCTACATCCTCACCTTCCATCAGGTGAGAAGCGGATGCTGCTCACAGGCTTGTGAAAGTGGAAATGATGAAGGACGGCTCGGGTGATGAGACTGACCAGCACTGCTGCACCATCTGTTTGACACAAACATGATCAGACACACTTGGATTTTTTTGTTGTCTGAGTCCTACTGAAGATCTTTAACAGTAAATACATTGCACCTTCATCCACCACAATCGCCAAGTTCCCATCAGGAGAGAGACCCACACAGGTTATATTCTTTGTCGTGGAGAAAGGCAGCGTCTCCGACGTGTTGCTGCAGGACAAAGAGGAAAACACCTCAGTCTTCTTTTCTTTTACTTTTTTTAAGATATGGGGCTTTAAAGGTTACATATTGTGCTTTTACTCACTTTATGCAATACATGAAATGTTTCAATATAACATTAAATGTGGACAAAGTTTCAAATAATGAGGTAAATGCATACAAAAAATAAACTTATCAATAGCACAAAATACAGCTCAAGCTCTTCCTGCAGCCCCTCTGCAGGCTTCCAGAAGTTGGCCAATCAGAGGAAAGGGGGGCAAGTGATAAATGGCAAATGATTAATTTAAGGGCTAGTCTAAGAGAAATAAGGACTTTTTAAAATCAATTTTGAACCATGCAATGCTATGGTTCTCATGATAAATACAAGTTTTAGATGTAACTGAATGGAAAACATCATTTATTTTGCATTGTCCTACACACCTACAAATTCATGCTGTGCAAAATACACCCACTGAAATCCATACTGCAGCATGTGGGCACAATCAGTTGTATGTACATTACTTTAAAATGAACACTAAGAAAATAAAAGTGCTAATACTTTCAAGTAAGCATGAAAACAATGGATGCAACTCTACTCTTTACAGGCCCCATAACATCTGGATGCTGGGCTCAACAGCCAGATGTTATGGCACGGGAGTTGTCAGATGCACAAGTCTGCATATAACCCTTTCCAGTATATGTTGTACATTCCTCTTTATCTTACTTCTTCAGGTCGAAGACAGAGACTCTGTTCCCAACCGGACTGATAACAGCGTTGCCATCTTTGGAGAAGTTCAAATTCCCCTGACGATAGACTGCCCCGAGCAAATTGGAAAACTA
>VUQS01059095.1:9902-26719 GCA_015108495.1 Heterochromis multidens | reverse complement strand
CGTTTTTACTTTTAATCATACATTCTTGGGTATCCAACTCCTGTCAAAATATGGGGATTTAACACATTCAGGCGCAGACACATAAATCAAAACACAACTAAATCGTTCTTTTTTTTTAATCATATACATAAGCCGAACTAATTACGAATGCGAAATATTTGTAAGCAAAAACTCGTGAATGTCTTGTGCAGTTTACAGCGCTTCCAACATGCAACATCTTACTAAATCTAACACTTTTTAAATTGGGTTTGGTCTAACACGTATTCCTGCTGCCAAAGCAGCTAACAGCAGCGTACTTACCCTATAAGCAAACTTCATTTTATAAATATTCCTTAACGTGGACACATTTATTCACTTTTCAACTCGTTATATGTCCCAGTAGGAGCATGAATGTGAGACCAACATGCCTCTTCTTCCTCCACACGTGTTTGCGTGTTGTTGACAGTCGACACATCCGGTTTGACTTGAGTCGAGTTGGAAAATAGTAGACGGCGCCCTCTGGCGACAAGGAGAATCTCAAAGTAAACGAATGTAACATAAAAAATAGCTGACACATGGAGGTAGCCAAGAGCTGCATGTTGGACTTCACCTCCACTAAATCAAGCCACTGAACTGAAACTCTCAATGTATGTGTGCTGTTGGTGCCTTTTTGAGCATTTTAATGGACTTATGTGACAAATATTATTTAATTTGTGCTACAGAGCTTCCAAGAAGTATGTGCTTCAGCTTTGGAGAGTGATATTCTAGTTAGCCCGTATCTGCATCTGTGCATTGTGGCTGTACAGTTTATAGGTAACTTAGCACTACACCCTATCAAGAAAATATGGTAAAAAAAAACATCATGGTGGTGGCCAACATACATCTTTAATGACTTTAAAAACAAGACCTGAGTGCACAAGTTTGAATTTATTTTGGATTTTCTCTAATCCACACAGGGTCAAAAGTGTACATAAAGGCTCAAATATATTCATACGACTCCACTAATATTTGGTTAAATGTCCCTTAATAAGGTGCAGCTTGACTAGACTCTTTTGGTAGCCATCAACAAGCTTCTGGCATTATTCTGGATGGATATTTGACCACACTACTTGACGGAATTGGCAGAGTTCATTTAAACTGGTTGGTTTCCTGGCACAGACCTGGCTTTTAAGTGTGGGCCACACATTTTCACTAGGGTTGAGGTTGGGGGTTTGGGAAGTCTGTTCTGGAAGCTTAATGTTAGCCTGTTTTATCCATTCATAACCACTTTTGATGTGTTTGGGATCATTGTCCTGTTGGAACACCAAACTGTGTCCAAGGTTCAACCGTCTAGCTGTTGATTTGAGGTGAAGTTGAAGAATTTGGAGGTAATCCTCATTCTTTATTATTCCATCCACTTTGTGCAATGTACCAGTACCACTGGCAGCAAAACAGCCCCAGGACATGATGCTACCACCACCATGCTTAACAGCTGGTACAGTGTTCTTGGGTTTGAAAGCCTCATCTTTACTCCTCCAAACACACCTCTTGTCATTGTGGCCAAACAGCTTAATCTTTGTCTCATCTGACCATAAAACTGTTCTACAGATGGCATTTGGCTCGTCCATGTGAGCAGCTGCAAATTTCAGTCGAGCTTGAAGGTGTTGATTTTGAAACTGGATCAAAACATCAAGGCTAGAAAATCAGTGACATCCTTAAGTATTATCATATTGTAGAGTTTTAATTTGGCCACTCATCCTATTTTTCAGATGTGCAAATTACTTTTGCACATTCTCAACAAAACATGTGAAACAAACAAAATATGTAACAGAAAATATGTGCTACCTTTTTATGGGGACATATTCTTCCGGTGGGACTTGTAGCTTTAAAAATTAAGCCAGAAATAATACAGAAAAGACTGATGGCACCAGATTCATAAACCATGACCTTATGGTCACTACAAGGGGACTCAAACCCTCAATCTTCTAATCTAATCATGGTCTCCGCTACTTAAACATGAACTGAAACTGTAAAAACTATTTTGAGGGCTTCAGTGCTTCGTGGCTACACATTTTATACAAAGGGCTTCTGACCAAGTGTGTGTTTTGCAGAAAACTGGACAGTTTTGAGATGGTACCCACAAAGCTATGAGAAGGGCCTTGAAGTTGGGATGCTGAAATATGTGTGTTGTCATATTCTAATATAACTCTAAAAACCATGCAACTACCAGACGCTGCTGCAGACAGCAGAAAAGTTACACGCAGCCAAAACTGAAAATGGTCCCACACAGCTGAGAAAAATATACTGGGTTACACACAAAATTTTAACACAGACACCAGTGGCACACACACAGGCAACCTAATTCATTATGAAAGCATTAAAAAGTATGCCAGTGTCTTAAGACAAAGCAGTCAAGACATACAATAAACCTATTTGTACACAGCTGACTAGAGCCTATCCAAATATGGATAGTTTAAAAGGGTCCAAAAGCCAAATTTAGATAGCATACAGTGTGAAATTACTGCTTTGTGTCATGGTGGACTGGTGAGCATGTTTTTAATCCCAAGTTGAAGAATGATTACTGGGGTGAGGACAAAACAGTTTTCAGGGGGATGGAGCTCCTTAATCTGCTGGTCCTCTGTTGGGTGATAGCTTGTGATAGGTATTAGCTGACAGCTCACTGGTAACTACTATTTAACATCATTTGACCATCATGCTTGATGTTATTAAAAGAAAAAGAATCACAATCCGGTATTACAACTTCCCAAATCATGTATTTCTTCATTAAATGACAACAGGAATAGTACATAAAGTGTTTTAACACCTTGATCTATTTTTTTGCGTTTTGCAGGGGGTACTGTAGAGTCTGCCTTTTGTGACAGAGGGCATCCTACTTCCCACGCAGCAGATTCACCTGAAAATATGCCAGGGGAAAAAGAAGCTTTCAGCTCCCTATTGGCATTAGTTTTCTCAGCTTCTCATAGACAAGGCATATAATATTCTATAAAACAGTCCAAATCAGGTGAATGGTTTCACAGATATTAAAGTGTGATATTCCCCAGATTCGACATCGTGGACCAAACCCAAATTAACTTCGTTAGAAAGAGCAAGTTTCTGTTCATATCAGTTTTCTGTGATGGTTGTTCTCTCTCATTTTCCCAATATGAATTTTTGAATCAATCATACTTATGCAGCCAATGATCATTTTAAAGCAGAGCAAGACAGTATGTGTGCTGGGTGTCATTATAGTACATATGGTGTGTGATTTAGCATGTATCCTTCACATGGAAATCACTCCACAGGCTGTTAGAGGCAGCTGAGACAGAAATTACCATCCTTTCAGACACTGGCAATAAAAGCAGTGTTTTCTATAAAGAAGAAGGTGGTTGTGTTTATTTCTCAGCTGGGGAGGTAGCACTGAAGGGGACTCAAACCCTCAATTTTTCTGAGTTGAAGTCAGACGCCTTGGCCATTAGGTCACATGGTCTCACACTGATGCGTCATCACCTAGATAAGAGTCCTGAAGGGAGACTTTAATGTGTTTTGAGGTGTACCTAAGTGTTGGTTATTATGTTTGAAATACAATATTTGACTAAGTATCCCAGAGGATGATGTTCAACTAAAGAAATATGCAACTCTTCTGTAAGAATGGGATGCTGTAAATATATTTCTATACAGGAAGCTACCTTAACCCTTTCATGCATAGTGGTCACTACAGTGAACATCTATTCAAAAGCTGTTCTCTTGTATATGCATGTATTTTGTTGTTACAGTTGCATATCAGCCAACACAGTGGATGCTTGTGCATCATCCCATACAATACCACCTTTTTTCCCAGTCAGGGCACAAACCAAAACAGTATGTTTGCATTAATTAACAGGTGGTAAACATGGCCTTACAAAAAAAATGCCAATAGATGCCAAGATGCTGCATGGACACGAAAAACAAAGTATGTCTCCATACAAAAACACTCAGGAAAAAAATCTTGACTGAGGTTCTTATAATTCCTGCATGAAAGGGTTAAAGGTTCCTTTTGTAATTACCATTGACAGAATTTTCGTTCACCACCAGGGGGCAGGGTTTCACCAGTAGCTTTGGTTATGTATGTTGCTGCTTAACTAAATCTGCTTGTTAAAGGTACAGTGTGTAAAATCTCACCACTCGATGTCAGTAGATTGCAGATTGCAGTGAGAGCTCACAATTCAATCCTGAACCAGCCATTCTGCTTACAACTGTGCCGTTCACTCATACTTTGGACTGGGCCTAACCTTCATCTCCTCTCTCTGAGTAAATACAAATTGCAGTTTTTAAATAATGATTTCATTTATTAAGGGGAAAAAAAGCTATTCAAACCTACCTGGCACAGGATTTTACATTAAGTACCTTTAATGATGTTTTCAACCAGTTGTTCCCTTATATAATCAGTTAAAATGAGAACACAAACACAGAAACATGTTACTCCAAATTCACCTTATTTTCCTAGAAAGAACAAACACAGCCTTGATAATGTTCGATTAGGACATAAGTTTTGCTGACTTTATGGCTCTTCTGTAGTTGTGTTTCTGTTGAACAACTCATGTCTTTAAAGAAAAAAAAAATATTGGAAAATGAAATTCGATATAGACAAATTTAAAACAAAAACTCTGCGTCAGTGACACACTTGGTACTTTCTGGTTCCTCACTAGCCTTCACACGATCCCTCCTCCTATCTATTTTTAATACCTTCGGTTAATAATTAATCAGCCGGCAGCTACAGTACACACACAGCACACGTGTAGAAATGGGCCGGTGCCAACGGGAAACTGAAAACGATACACCACAAAGGTAGAGATAGCAGCAGGTTTATGTTTACATTTTTTACTGGATCACTTGGCTGCGGCTGAAGTAATGGCGCGTTGAGGCTGTCAGTCCAGTTTTCACGACAGCTTGGTAAACAGTTGCACTTGTATGTTACAATTGATGCTGAATTGTAACAAAAAATGGTCTTTTTCACCTCAGGGTTTTGTGCCAGAGATCAAAACAGGGTACCACGTGCAGCCGGACATATTTTTGGCCCCCGGTGGAGCACTCCAGGCAGCCGTACACGGTTTCCCGCCGCTGGTTGCCCATCCCGCAGAGCGCACAGGGGCCCTTGGGGATGTTGTGTTTGAGGAGGTTGACCCGTGTATGGGAGCTTTCCCTCAAGTAAGCGGTGGAGATGTCCGTCATGCTGGCGGCCTTCTCGTAGTAGTCAGTCACCATGTCATCCATGTAGGTGTCAGAGTGGGTGAGCTCTTCGAATGTTCGGTCATCTACACAGGCGTTGGATGAAAGTCGATTCAGTGTAGCAGAAGTATGGGTCAGTTTATTTAGTGTAAAATATTGTAATCGTACCTGCTCTAAAGGGGTTTCCGTAGATGATCCCAGAGAGAAACCGGCGCAGTCGCCCCATGGAGAAGCGACCGATGAAACCGCCAAGCTGCTCCCTGATCTGCTCCCGCTCAAATCCTCCTTGTGATTCCAGGGCCACGCAAATATCTGACGAAAAAAAAGAAGAAATCCAGATGATGTGTGATGTTTATTAGTTTTGTAACAAATCACACTTTTCATTATTAATTTGGCATTTCTCCAATTATCTGCTTGGTCTGTAAGATGCCAGAATAACTTTTCAAGTCTAAACAAGGATCTTCAACAATTATGTCTTATTGAAGGCTTTTCCTTTTAGTACCAAACACTTAAAAGAGTTGAGTTAACACACAACTGGAGGTAAAGAATGGCCAGTATGGGGATTGAACCCATGACCTTGGCGTTATTAGCACCATGCTCTAACCAGCTGAGCTAACCGACCTTCAAGAAGCACCCCCAAAACCAAAGATTTTCTGATCTAAAGTCAGACACCCAGAACCTGAAAAAACAAAATGGTTAGCCAACCTGATTTGGACTCAAACCCTCAACCTTCTTAGCCAGAGGAAGATGACTTGTCCATGTGGCTCCTGATTTAGCTGAGCACTCATAAATTCACAACTGCTGGAGCCTCTCAACCTTTCCTATAACACTGATATTAAGTGGGTCTTCTGATGAAGGTGTGGATAGTCATCTGTGACTTTGCTAGCATAATTCAATCAATTAATCATCCATCCTTTCATGAAGTGGATGTTTTATAACTTCTTTGTCAAACACAAAGCATACTTGCTATGACCCAGATAACCACGAAGGGACTTGAACTCTCAATCAGCTTTGTCCGTTAGGCCAGGTGGTCCATTCGGCCTTAGCCAAAGGGACTCAAATTCTTAAGCCTTCACACTATCACATTTCAGTACCAGCAAACTCCAACTATCCGACACACATTTGAAGTCATAAATCTAATGTTAATGTTTACACTTAAAAACTTTTCCGTCTTCCCCTCTGAACAATACTTTGAGTTTGGTTTTAACATCCATATTTCAATGTTTTTAAGACCAAATTTGCTGTAGCACTGCCTCAATGTCTGTACACCACTGTAGCAGCGCTTTCATGATGCTGACTGCAGCCTAAAAATCCACGAACCAGCACTACTTAACTATGTAGAGATACGAACCCTCCGTCAGGTGCTTTATCCATTTGGACTGGTGGTCCATATGAAAGCCAATCATAAACCTAATGCTATTAGACAACCATATGAGCTGGCACACATGACCTTGGTATTAATAACAAAGTCTTGTTTGAAGATATTTTTATACTAAGCATCCTTACCTAAACTGGATTAAATTCACAGCTATTAGAAAAGGTAGACCCTCTTAACATTTTCTTTGTTCTTCGTTGGTAGTAGCTCTGTCTTTTCCCAAAAACAACATAACCTTCAATTTTTTGTTCCACCTGAATGATTACTAATAAACACTAGTCAACCACAAAGGGATCTGAACCATTAAATTCCTGATTTAAAAACAGACGCCTTGTCTATTAGACCACATGGTTCCTTTTGAGCCAAAAGGGCTGAGCCAAACCAGAACCATAAAGGGATTCAAATCTTTGATGATATTTTTTATACTAAACCTTCACACCTCTAAACTGGATTTGGACTAAATTTCCAAAAAATTAATAATAAAAGCTGTTACTCCACTGTAGCAGTAAGGGAATTTTCCACCTGATTTAGCCAAGCCGAGATTTAAATTCCCAACTGTTGACTAAAGGTAGAACCTTGTAAACTTTTCCACAGTGTTGGTATCAGGTCAATCTGCTGAAAGTAAGGACAGTTACCAATGGCATCACTATCACCATTTTGTTCTATAAACAGTCAGTCGCAAAAGGTACTTGAACCCTCAATCTTTTGATCTGAAGTCAGATCACAAGCTTGAGGGTTTAAGTCCCTTTGTGGTCTGGAGCCTTAATTTGGTCTAACTTCAAGTGCATCACCTTGTTGAGGTAACGCTAACTAATCGTTCACCAGTGTTCTCACTTCCTGCTCCAGTCTTAACCTTGCAACAAATTTGGTCTAAAAGTTCCTTTAAGGCCTGAAATTAGCTCAATAACATTAAAAATTTGTGCTTAAAAAACATTATGACTTCATTCCAGGACTTGAAATGTTTGTTTGATAGCTGGAGCCTGCCGTTACTGAAATGTAACAGTGTGAGGATTGAGAGTTTGAGTCCCTTTGTGGTTCTGGCTCATAGCTAGAGACACAAGGAAACATGGCCTAATGGCTAAAGTGTCTGCTGACATCTGATGCCTTGTCTGTTGGGTCACAGCAGAGGTTGAAGGTGTTGCCCAACTGAAATTCAAAAGCTTCTGTCACCAGATGTTTTTAGCAAAAGTGTAGTCAATCCAGTTCAGGAATTAACTCTGGTAGACCACTTTCATCCTGTCTTTGACCCAAGCTAGGCACTTGCAGACTTCAAAACCCTCAAATAAACATCACGCAACCTCACAACTATGGTTTCAAACCATTTCGGCTGTTTCATTTTTGAGCATTTTGACTTCTTTCATCACTTCATACAGTTCTTCATACAGAGTTTCTCAGTGCCTTCTTGTCAGCTAATGTTTCAGCGTACCCGTCAACTATTAGTTCACCTGCTTTCATAGTGACAGTTTGGCCTACAGGGTTTGAAAGACTAAATCTAAAATTTAAAAAACTTCCAGTGTCACACCTTAACCCCTTTTCAGTGCTTTGTTTTAGAATAATTAATTTAAAGATTGACATGGTTCATCTCCCTACCAAGCCGTCCATCCAGCCGAACAAACAGCTCGCAGATGCTGAAGGCGATGGTGGTGTGAGCTGGGATAACGATGGCCTTGTCTCGACCTTTGGGGTTTCTGCCGTCATCAATCTGAAACTGGAGCACAGTAGAAAGCTGACAGTTATGGGTGGAAAAGGTGGTTTAATGGCAATTTCAGGGTTTGATGAAGGAAAAATGTTTGAGATAGGACTTGTTATTTTGAGTATGGGTGTAATTGATTGGGAGATGGCTTGTTCAACTGACTGCCCTTGAAGCATTCGTATCAGATACAAAGGGTTTATGTCTTTATTCTCTTATCATCCACTCAATTATACAGCAACTTGGGCTTAGGTTAGGCCTTTAAGAATGAGGCCTTTGGCCACATGCTTAATGGGCAGATACATTTTGGCATGAAACCTTAATATCGCCATCCAAAGTCTTTGTCCTTGTCCCAAAAAATTACAATACTCTAACTGAGAGGCAATAAAGTCATGCAGGCCTCCATATTACTAAGGAGCCTTAATTTAAAAAAGCTTGTGAAACAGGTAAAAATCCTGTGAAAAGGGGGCACACATTAACCTAACTCTAACCCTGGATGGGTCTTGGTCCTGGTGGCTGTTAAGATTACAAAACTATAGGGATTCTTACCCTCATTGTAGTTCCTCTCATGCCAGCATGGACGGTCAGAGAGCACTGACGGGTGGTGCGAATGCTCTCCACAACGACACAGAGGACGCTACGTCCGCTCTCCTTAGACTGACGAACCAGGCAGTGATCCAGGTCTACTTTCCTGGAAGACCAAAAAATGAGAGCTTGTGTCAAACATAAACCCGTTAGCACTTGTTAAAGTCAAGCAAGGCAACATCTACGGTCTACTCTCTAACTTGCATTGTCCTCTTGCATGTAGCCCCTGTATGTATAAGGGTGTAGAATAACATGATCATTTATTCATCCTTACAGGGAAACCCTCTTCTCACATTGTCCTGGTCACAAAGAGGTCGGAGGTCAGACAACTTATTGTGGACGTCAGGAGAATACTTGAATGCAGGTATCTGAAATGTCCCATTTACAAAGAGCCATCATTAAATAACTCTTCCTACAGTATTTTTCAAATACTTTTCAAATTGATAAATAATTAATCAAAGAAATATATCCTCCCACTTGATTATTAATAAACCATTACCTCAAAAACACTTTATCTAATCAGTCCTGAGATACTATGATGATATTGATGCTTTAACACCCAACACATGACAATAAGAGCCCCGCTGAGCAGCTGTTAAACCCATACCAGCGCACTGTCTGATGGGATACCTGGAGTTGAGTTCACGCAGTAACGTTGGCACCTCCAACTCATGTTTGGTCACAATACCAAAGGAGGCTTTGACGGCCACAGAGTCTGACCCGCTGATGTTGAACCCCACGTCATTGATGATGTGGTTCCCTAACCGACCGTTGAGAGCTACGTCAGATTTATCCTCGTAGTTGAGGAGCTGGTAAGAGGACACCCCTGTAAAATAAAACAAGAGTTAATATTATGGTTAAGTTATGCTTTTGTAAGTATCAAGTGTAAGAAGGTCCAACTCTATAAGCCACAACAGTAAAATGCTACCTCTTAGTGCTAATTCATGCATCAGTAGAATAATACAATTCAATTTAAGTACATTTTCTTATTCTTAGTCCTTCATATTCTTTCATATTCTTGTAGGAACATTTTTATAGTGTGAAAACCTTTATGTAAGAAGTTAACTGTTGGAAAATGGAATCAAGAAAATGTGATGTCGCAAAAATGTAAATATTAACTATATAAATGTTTTATGTCTGACTCTTGTAACCACTCGTTACAACCAAGATATGCAGAAGAGCATCTCTGAATGGACAACATATTGAACCTTGAAGCAGATGGGCAGCTGAAGACCACACTGGGTGCCACTCCTGTCAGCTACAAATAGGAACCTGAGGCTACCACACATGGTCTCACCAAAACTGGACAATAGAAGACTGGAAAAATGTTGCCTGGTCTGATGAGTCTTGATATCTACTTGATGCTGTGCTGTCAATATGGCCCAAAATCGGAAGAATTTGTGACGTACATTAAACAAAGTGCTGGAAATTTCCAACACTTTGTTTAATGTACGTCACAAAGAGTTAAGGCAGTGAAGGCAAAAGGGGTCCAATCTAGTACTAGCAAGATGTAGCATACCTAATAAAGGGTCTGGTGAGTATGTGAGTCAGTTTTGTTATTGCCATGACACACAGTTTCAAATGTTATATATGCTAGAAAGCATATCGTCTGCTTATAATGATAAAGAATTAGGTAATTGTTTGGCTTCCTGTATCCATAATCTGAATTAGCATGGCATTTTTTGCTCTCGCATAAATAAACCAGAGATATTCATCATGTTTGGCATACTTTAAGGTTTTAAATCTGTGTGCATGTGTAGTAGTAGTAGAAGCATAACTTATGAGGGGAAATGCTTTTTAAACCTTACTTTATAGAACTAAACAGGAGTTTTAAAGCAGTCTTTATCAGATTTAACTGGTGAGTACAAATAGTTTTTATATCCTGTGACCACTGAAATCAAAGTTATGATTCTCTGCCCATTCATTTATATACAAATTTAAAATTACTATTTAAATAACTGCAGGGGGAAGTATTAACAACATGGGTGCTGAGTGATGATTTCTTTTAGAACAAATAGGCTTAGATTAACTTGTTCGAATGACACTCCTCTCAAAACTGTATAGTGAGAAATAATAACAATAAACAGCAGAAGGTTATCTTTGTATGGATTAAAGACTAGAAGCAAGGGGAAACAGCTAGCCTAGCTAATGTTAAAGCTCCCAAACTGCTTCAAAAGAGCCATATTAGCTGTTTCTCTGCTAGATAGCTAGTTAAGCTGATGGGCTCCTACTCTACAAACATAATAGTGGTCAGTTTTCTAACTCAGAAACATAACAAACTACCAACTTTCCCCAAGTGGGTAATAGCTATTTAGGACAAAAAGTATGTTAAAACTAAATTATCTTAAGTTTTAAAGCATTTTAACATCATGTTTTTGTAAAGCCTAAAGATGACCACATCCTAAACCTTATTACAAATTAATACTCAAAGCTAAAGATTATTAAATAATTAATTGTTTTTATTTTATTAAATTAAATAATTAAATATTATTAAAGCTAAACCTTATTTAAACCTACATGAGTTGATTTTAAACTTTAGTGGAGACTCCAAAGTTTCCACAGATGCTAAATCAGATATGATGGGCCTATATTTATTTATTTTTTTAATCTATATATTCATATAACATTTCTATTTTATTGAGTTTTTGCAGAAACATGACCACTAAAGACGTGACGTTAACTTGTCCGCCATTTCAATCATGGTGACAGTGTAGGATCAAGTGAATAAGGCCCCAGTCACACAAGCCTAGAGACCGGTCTGCAACCATCTGACAACCACTGGTTGTGAGGGAAAAGTGAGTATTTCCCAACCAGTTGCGAATGGTTGCTGGCAGTTGCAGGGAAAATCACACAGGCCTACAGACCGGTCAGTGACCCCCTGGCAACGAAACTAAGGCAAAACATGTATTCCCCAGCCAAATGGCAAAAACCTCCTTGTGACGGCTTTGGTCAAAGTTTGAATAGATATAACAGAATTGTCTCCAAACATCATCCAACTATTCCCTTGTCTCAAGCAGAGACAAGCAAAATTTAATCTATCTAGGGAATCTTATGCCAGATACCCTTCCTAACATGCTCCCAAAGGGAATTTGTGTCTCCAGCAGGAAATAAACCAGTCACCTGTTGGTTGCCAAACAAATGTATTAACCACTACACTATAGAGGGACACGCTCAGAACTGTAGTGAAACTGTGAAAAGTGCAATGCAAACTGGAAATGGAGACCATTTACCTTCCAAGTAAAATTGTGCCTTTTGAAACATTTTGGCTGGAGCGCTGAGGCACAACTTTTACTCTGAAGGCGAACCTTGACCATTTTGCATCATACTTTTTCAAGTTTTACTACCACTCGGCTAGTATTTAGTGAGTAATTGCAGACAAGCATAGGAAAACTATGATGGTCTGCTAGCAACCAAAAAGTTCATGGGGAGAAGCGCAAACAAACATCAAAGATTAAAAAATACAGTATGAAAAGTACAGACAGTGGCTGCAGTGGACAGTTTTTAAATATTCAACAAAGTGCAGGAACACGATGCAATACTAAGAGTGAAATAAGCTTATTTTTTTCCCAGTCTTAAGCCTCTTAAAGGAAAAAAGCTTATGTTTAAAGACAAAATTCAACCATATATACTCAAATAAGATTTTTCTGACATTACTGTACCTGCTGTGATCTCTTTCTCTCCCACCAGGATGTCTTTCAGTGAGAAAGGTGTTGAGGCGTACTTGTCTTTCTTCCAGAAATGCCTCTTCCTCTTTCTGGTAACCAGGCTGAGGGGCTGGTAGCGGTCAGCCTCACTCAGGCTTGGGACTGGGATCAACCTCCCCGTGTCTCCCACCTGCTTCACAAAATTTTTGGTGGCTGCAGCAAACATTTCTAAAGATGCATAAATGCCAAACCAGGCAGGAAAACAGCCTGTACTCCACTGCTGGGCCCCCTTTGCTGGTCTTGGGTTTGGTGAGGAGTACTCCCTCTCAATGGGGAAGTTAATTCAGGAGTGTTCTTTCAGACTTGTGAAATGTTAAATAATGCAGGGAATGTGTAAGGGAATATGGGACAGTGAGGTGTGTGTTAACCTGATAGGTCACTGAAGGCCTGCAGCTTCCTGTCACCTGACAAATACGGTGGAAGAAGTAATTATAAGAGGCTTTTTTGCACTTTTTTCTTCGCATGAGTCCATCTTAATTTGGAAAATTTGGTTTTCAGGGCATACTTTTACCATGGAAGTCTAGTGTTATTAAGAATTACAGGAATTACACACATAATGTTGTATATAACACATAATCTACATGTTGCCCTTTGACTCTAATATATGAAACATCTGCTTTGGCTATGAATCTATCTTGAGTCAGCCTGAAAACTGTCTGTTTTTTTTTTCTTTGTTAGGGATGCCTCTGTGGTTTTTGTAGGATTAAATGTTTTTGCATCTGAGCTTTTTTTAGTTTGGATAATGTCCACCTTTCTGACTGGTGGCTTCCACACACAGTGTGTCCTGCATGCATGATGGTGGGTTGATCTCTCCTGTGGTTGCGCTGCTTTCTAGGCTATACAACCAGAAATAGCCTGTATGTTTGAAGCTTTAAAGCTTTCTTACCACAGAAGCTGGAGTCAGTATTAGCTTTTTATGCATTGCACTCCCTTTAATTTTTTACTTTTTGGTCAAAAGAAGTCATGTATTTGCTTGTAAGTAGGATTTAAGTGTTAAAAAAACAATCTTCTTGGTGTAATTTCACAGTTATGCTACTGTATTATACTTAGTTGAATTTCACCTGCAATCACCAGGTTAGGAGGTTAGGTTAAAAGAGTTTCTTTAAAGTTTAGTGAGTTTTGACATTTCAAAACACTTTCAGCTGAGCAGTAGGCGTAAGTGAGACTCCAAAATTTACCTTCAATCCTCCAGGTCTGGAGCAGAAGCTGCACAGTCTGCCCTCTCCACATTCACCTCATCCAAGGGATACAAAGGCAAGCCAGCCAAGACACATAATCTTTCCAGGGTAGCCTGGGCATAATGCATGCTCAGATCACATGAAATGGTCCTTTTAAATTCAGCTTATTGAGAGAACTCCTCACCCTATTTTCAACAATAAGCCCTGACCGTCCTATTTATTTTGTATTACAGTACTGTGAAAAAGCCTTGAGCCACCCCTCATTTCTTTATATCTTGCTAGGAAAATGGGAAATAGGTGCAGTGATTTATTTAAACATGTGCAAGCATACATGGAAATACAGCATATAAGACAAAAACAGAGTTTGTACAATTCTAATGAGCTTGAAAGTCAATATTTGGTATGACCACCTTTATTCTTCAACACCGCCTGAACTTTCTTAGGCAGCTTTCTTGTCATTTCTTTAAGTAGTCTTCAGGAATAGTTCTCCAGGCTTCTTGAAGGTTATTCAAAGCTCTTCTTTGGATGTTGGCTGCCTTTTGTTCTGTTCTCTATCAAGATGATCCCACACTGCTTCAGTAATGTTGAGGTCTGGGCTCTGGGGAGGCCAATCCGTGACTGATAGTATTTAACTGTGTGTTTTTCTATCCATATATGCTTTGTTATTCTGTGTCAGCCCTGCAATAGATTGGGGACCTGTCCAGGGTGTACCCTGCCTCTCGCCCTATGACAACTGGGGAAGGGTACAGCCCAAACGCACCCCTGAATTGGATAAGTGGAACAGATAAATGGATGGATGGATGGAAAAATAACTGTCAGTCTATGCTGCCTGAAAAGCACTAGACACACCAGTGTTGCAGTGAGGTGGTTGGGGCAGATGGTGGGTGAACAAAGTGCAAGGTCTTGATTAAAGTGTACAACCAGGATCCTGGCTCTGGCATAGACAGTATAAAACATGGCTCTAGCTTCCAGGTTGGAAAAATTAAGTATGGAAAAATGGCTTTCTGACTTGATCTCTGTAAATACTTTCCTGCTGAGTTTTTGGGCTTAGTCACTTGTTTTGGGTCATATTGAACAAAAAATTAAGTCGCTTATTGGCTAACAACTTGCCAATCACAAGTCATTAGCCAATGAGCGTGCAGTTTTACAGTCAGACCCGCCCGTCCTCATCAGATCCAGTTTTTTTAAACCAACATGAAAACAGTGAAAATACTAATCTTGAGGCTTGACTTCAGAAACCAGTTGGTTATGTTTTATCAAAGCATAAAATTCTTCTTAATTTACTTGGTGTTGCTGGAGGGCTTTTGATACTAGGTCGTATTGATTTGTCCACATATATAGTACCAAACAACCTTGAACTGCCTACATGAAAAATAAAAATATAACAAAAAATGTTTTCTTCTTGAAAGAACATCCTAAAGAAAGAGTATATACCTTTGAACATACAAAAGATCAATGTGGACAGTTTTTGCACATCAAAATTTAGTTATATCAGCTTTAACTGTTGTGACAGATTGTAATTAGAGTAAAACATGTACTGATGACATGCTCGGCTTGTTTGATAGTCTGACCTTTATGACCTCTGGTAAAAAGGATATCTTCTCTAACCATTAGTCCATCACAGTGGAACAAAAAGCATATGGATATGCAGAAGCTGAGCTCTCATTCGACAGAGGAACTGTCTTCCCATCTGTCTTAGTTTCCGTCCCCAGTGGCTCCATAATGAGAAATCAGTGTGTTCTTCAAGCACCTGAAACACTTCCTGTCTTGTTCAGCAAAGAAAACAAGTGAAATCCACCTCACCCACTGAGAGAAATGTTACTTTAGGAAGACTCTGATAACTCAACTGAAGCTAATATCACTCATGAAGACAAACAGATTCTAGTGGCGACAATGGCAGAGGAGTCATGGTGTTTGTTTTGCTGTCCACCTCTGGGACATCACCTTGGGGACTGAGAGCCAGCTTGACACACTGACTTGGCAGACAGCTTTACCCTGGAAAAAGCATCAAATGGATGTAACATGCACACTGTATGCATACCGCTCCAGCTGGAGTGCACAGTTGTAGGACAGAAATATCAGGTAGACAGAAAGGTTTCCAACAGATTCCTTCAGATAGTCAACAAAATAGAGATAAGGATTTATAAACACTGCTGTTAATTGAGCTTCTATTGCACATCATGTTTAAACAAAACACAAGCTGTTCCCAAACTACACTGACATTTTGTCAAGTATGACAGCAAAAACTGCACAACAGAGGGACAGATGTTGACAGTGATTTCACTCAGAACCTCTCTTACAAGTCAAGAAATCACCAGATTGATTATCCCTCATGGTGGATGAGTAATCTTCTCACAAAGATAATATGAAAGAATTCTTGTACACAAACTTCCCTTTATTATGTCTTCAGTATTGGCACAACTTTCATTTTGAGACTGTGCAAAAGTCTCAAGCCACCCCTCATTTCTTTATATTTTGCTTCCAAGGAGCCAGGCTTTCTTTATTTTTTTTAAAGTGCTCTTGAGCAACAGTTTTCCAGGCTTTCTGAAGGTCTTTCAGAGTGTTTCTTTGGACATTGGCTGCTTTTTCACTCATTTTCAGTCCAGTCCTTGTACCTGACCATTTTCAGAGGAATGTTTGTTTGTTAAGCTACTAAACTCTGATCTATGAATCATTCAAACATAAAAAAAAGCTCCTAACTCAAGGGATGAACCAGTGTTGTGTCTACACATAACAGACAACTTAGCAAAGAGCCCATTTTAAATTGTATCGCCCTTATAGACTGTATTTCCATGTGGTTTGCACGTTTTCAATAAATCACTGCACCTATTTCCCATTTTCCTAGCAAAATACAAAGAAATGAGGAGTGACTCAAAACTTTTGCGCACTACTGTATTTTTCAATCACACTGGACTGGACATCAGGGAAAGATGGTTAATTAGCATTGAAATGTTTGCTGGAAACCTTTCTCTTCAGGTTAGGCAGCAGTTTTAGTGTTCTGTTTTGGTCTCCTCCAATCCCAAAAGTAAAGGAAACTTTATATTAACTTTGTCAGCTGTTAAACCAAAAAAAAAAAAAAAAAAAAATTAAACACCCCAAAAAAAAAAAAAAAAATTGTGGAA
>VUQS01059083.1:5066-24456 GCA_015108495.1 Heterochromis multidens | reverse complement strand
AGTGGTCTTGTATGTCTTCCATTTTCTAATAATTGCTCCCACAGTTGATGTCTTCACACCAAGCTGCTTACCTATTGCAGATTCAGTCTTCCCAGCCTGGTGCAGGTCTACAATTTTGTTTCTGGTGTCCTTTGACAGCTCTTTGGTCTTGGCCATAGTGGAGTTTGGAGTGTGACTGTTTGAGGTTGTGGACAGGTGTCTTTTATACTGATAACGAGTTCAAACAGGTGCCATCAATACAGGTGACGAGTGGAGAACAGAGGAGCCTCTTACAGAAGAAGTTACAGGTCTGTGAGAGCCAGAAATCTTGCTTGTTTGTAGGTGACCAAATACTTATTTTCCACCATAATTTGCAAATAAATTCTTTAAAAATCAGACAATGTGATTTTCTGGATTTTTTTTCTCATTTTGTCTCTCATAGTTGAGGTATACCTATGATGAAAATTACAGGCCTCTCTCATCTTTTTAAGTGGGAGAACTTGCACAATTGGTGGCTGACTAAATACTTTTTTGCCCCACTGTATGCACAGCTCCCACCACAATGTCCCACCACAGTATTACAGTCAGGTTGAGGTCTAGACCTTGAATCACTCTTACACCTTGATTCTTTTCTTTTTCAGCCATTCTGTTGGAGATTTGCTGCTGTGTTTGGGATCATTGTCTTGTTGCATAACTAGATTTTGGCCAAACTTTAGCTGTTGAGCAGATGGCCTCACGTTGGACTCTAGAATACTCAAAGGTGTGACTTCTGACAGTGAAGCCGGTCCAGTGACCCAGGGCCCAGAAGTGGTTCAATCTTATAAATCAAAGCCTAACTTTATTTATGCAGTATACATTTTACTTATGAATTGAGCAGCTTCATTGATTACAAACAGGTGGCTTTTATGAAATGCTTTGATGACAAGGGGAATTCTGGGAAATATATGACTTGTAATTCCTGATGTTGCTCTGTCATTTGCAAATTTGCATGAACCTGTTCATGCCAAATATGCAACAATTTAATTTTTGCAAGTGTTTTATAGAGTAGTTAGTTAGGTACAGCAGCTGTGTGTACAACATGGGTGGCACTATGAGCCCAAAAAAATATCTGCACCGGGGCTATCACAGAGTTGTTACACATGTCTTTGGTGTACAGAGGAGTTCCGGGTCGACTCAGTGACTGCAAGGTGACCAAATCCCACCCCCACCCCCACCACCACCGTGCTTGACATTTAGTATGAGGTCTGTGTTGATATGCTGTGTTTGTTTTTCTTTAAACATAATGCCTTCTGGTCAAACATCTCCACTTTGGTCTCGTCTGTCCAAAGGACATTGTTCCAGAAGTCTTGTGCTTTGTTCAGTTGCAACTTTGCAAACCTAAGCTGATCTGCCATGTTCTTTGTAGACAGAGGAGGTTTTCTCCTTCCAAACAAGCTGTACTTGTTCAGCCTTTTTCTAATTGAACTGTCATGAACTTTAACTTTTAACACTTAACATTTAACTGACTGAGACCTGTAGAGTCTGAGATGGAGCTCTTGGGTTTTTTGCAGTTTCTCTGAGCATTGCACAGTCTGACCTTGGGGTGAATTTGCTGGGCTGTCCACGTCTGCTTTTATAGAGGTGCTCACACTTACTGATGATCAATTAATGAAGTGTATTTGATTAGCAACACCTGGATGCTACTTCCTTTTTCACATGACTGTAGGAAGAAAATAGAGACAGATGGATTTTTACACCCACTTGACAAGCAAATACAGTATGTTGAGTGTCCTGTTAATCCAGATGTACATAATGGCACTTACACATGAACACACAAAGAAACCCATGTGTGTGAAAAAGATTCACATTGGCACAATGGCATTTCATACGTTCATTAAC
This sequence comes from Heterochromis multidens, assembly GCA_015108495.1. NCBI lineage: Eukaryota > Metazoa > Chordata > Actinopteri > Cichliformes > Cichlidae > Heterochromis > Heterochromis multidens. The sequence continues at coordinate 22,599 of VUQS01059083.1, read as the reverse complement.
ATGATCATCACTGGGCTAGAAAATCCTTAAGCTGTTCCAGCGCTGACCCTGGAAATGTTTCATTTTTAATTATAAAATGTTAAGCCTTTAGCAGAAAGAGACCATGCCAATTGTAAGCTCCTCCTGAACAGAACAGCTGCTGATTGTGAGCAGAATAAGAGGGCCAAGTCATTTTGAATGTCAGCCATATTGGCTTCCCTTGATAACTCCACACAGCATGTTTGTTTATGGAGGCAATAAAAGTCTAACCAACCGTGGAATACACTGGGGAGAGAGTGGCTGCATGGGCAGCGGATTGTGATGATTTTACATCTGAGAAAAAATTATTTTTGGAGCATGTATACAGTGTACAGTGTATTAAAATTGGAGGAGTTTGATAAGCAATTTGGGTTAAACAATAATCTGAAATGGTTACCGGTTAAGTAGGACCTCTAGATATCAGAGGTCCCCAAACAGTATGTAAAATACTCGGTACAAGATAGAGGGGACACAGAGAGAATAAGTTTGAAGCTGCATCAGTTTTTGCTTTTTGCATTCTTCATCCACCTTTTTTCTACCTCTTTTCCAGGTCTGGATTGGGGGAGCAGCAGTCTAACCGAGGACACCCAGACCTCAATCTCCTCGCCTTAAGCGTAATTTATGGTCCCTCTGCGTACACATTTCCGTTTGGCAAACAAGCAGAGAGGGGTTTTCACCCACTGCAGACGTGCTCCCGTGCAGTCTTCCAATATCCCAGCGTCACATCACTGGATGTGGATGCCGAATGCTGATTGCTTTAAAAGTGGGCCGGAATAGGGAAGGGAGTGATACCAGAGTTCACTGGGAACAGGAGAACCACGAGAAAAATTTCAAAGATCAAAAAATACAGCATGAAAAACACAGACAGTGGCTGCAGTGGACACATTTTTATAGTTTTTAACACTTGTTTTCACTTCAGCTCTGTGTATGTTATAACTTTGCTCTTCTCCGCGGCTGGCTGACAGACCAACAATAGCACAAGCAAGAGTGGCCCACAGACCGGCTGTACCACATACTTGGTACACTGCCTCTATCGACAACAGAGCTGTCTGCAGGTAGACAGGCCATCCCCGGCCTGTCAGCGGACTGTGAACGTGCTACCCCTGCTGAACTATAAATTCTGCTGTAAGCTCTTTCACACTGATACTGAGACTGGGAGACATGCTCTCTCCACCCAATCACCAATAGGTTTCCAGAAGGCATCCTATTCAGATTTCCAAACCACCTCAAATTGCTCCTTTTAGTGCAGAGAAGCAACAGCTCCACTAGCAACTCCCTTTTCTTCACCCTTCTCTATGAGGCACCCTGGAGAGAAAGCCCATTCCTGCCACTTGTATTCACAGTCTCAGTCTTTTGGTCACTATCTACAGTTTTTGGCCATGGGTAAGGGAAGAAACACAGATCAACAGCTTTGCTTTCACGCTCCTTACCACAACAAATGAGGTACACCATCCACATCAGTTCCCTAGTTCTTCCCTAATGAACAAGACACAAGTTACTTGAACTCCTCCACCTGGGGCAGCAAGTCATTCCCGCCCCTGAAAAGGAAACCACCATGGCCACAGACTTGGAGGAGAAATCTCATCCTAATGTGGGAAGACAGAAATTAAAAATCATATCACTCATATTTGACAGAAAATGTCTTTTAAAGCTGATTACTAATATGTAAGCAAATTATTGCCAACATATACTAACCTTAGATTTCATTTGGTGTCAGTTACTAGTGGCCTGCAAGTCAAATAATCACTTTGCTTTAGCTCTGATGTTAACAGCAACCACTGGGCAGCTTTGTCTGTTGTTTATTTAGCTGAATACTGACCCAATGGTAGCCTGATAGCAGACAGAACTCTCAACTCATTACAGTTTGTTTCTACCTCCAGTTTGACATTATGTTCACTCTAGCCAACATACTGTCTTTGCCGGGGGTGTTAAGAGTGGAAAGCAAAGCCAGGTAAAAACATGTTCCTTCATTTGTTATACAGTCACCACATCTCCAGGGTGCCGAAAACAAGTGCTCAAATATCCAGCCAGAACTATACCAGAAGCTTGTTGATGGCTACAAAAAGGGTCTGGTTGAGGTGCAACTTGCTTGGGACATTTAACCAAATATAAGTGGGGTAGTACAGACAGACACCCTCTCTACTTTTAAGATTAGGCTTATAGTTAGGGCTGGATCAGGTGACTCTGAATCCTCCCTTAGTTACGCTGTGTGTTTCTCCTTCTCTCACCTTTTTTCACTCTCTATGTGTTTTTACACCACTCTGCATTTAATCATGAGTTATTATTAATCTCTGGCTCTCTTCCACAGTGTGTCTTTTGTCCTGTCTTCCTCCCCTCACCCCCAACCAGTTGCGGCAGATGGCTGCCCCTCCCTGAGCCTGGTTCTGCTGAAGGTTTCTTCCTGTTAAAAGGGAGTTTTTCCTTCCCACTGTTGCCAAGCGCCTTGAGGCGATTGTTGTTGTGATTTGGCGCTATATAAATAAAATTTAATTTAATTGAATCGAGTATGTATTTAATTGACCTTGTATTTAAGTTGTGGATCAGAGAAAATCCAAAATAAATTCCAAATTGTGCACCCAATTCTTGTTTTTTAAAGTCATTAAAGATGTATGCTGTACAATCATTCCACCCTGGAAAAAGAAATCATTAAAAGCCCAAAACTACCACGACATCCATGCCCACAATGATGATGAGTGTATGTAAACTTTGACCACAACTGTACAACCCCAGTCAGAGATAACATTATCAGCTTTCTCTGTTAAGCCGGCCTCTCTGCTTCAGGCTCTGTGCGCGCCCACACAAAAAGGAGCGTTTCACGCGTCACATGACTATTCTTCCACATAAAATGATCCCTGTGAGTGCCGCCTACTCCAGAGACGTTATTAGATGGTGATGATAAAATGGTGATTAAAAATCTATAAAGCATATAAAAAATATAGGAGTAAAATGCAGCCCTGTTGCAAATAAGAGATTAATGCTGCAGAATATTGTTAATCTTGGGATTTATTGCACAGAGTGATAAAATGAAAATTTTAATTCAAGTGAATTATTTTATCACTGAGTGCACTCTCAGTGCTGCTGTTTATTTCTAAGGTGCACATTAGAGCTCTGAAACTTTAAACTGGATCCATTTAAACATTAAAGCTTACTGTCCCACAGCCTGATAAAGGACACGTGGAAATCACTTTAGTTTGCTGCAGATCAAAGTGAAATTAATTTGACTGATTGATCGGGGATTCTTGGTGTGTGTCCTAGTAGCTGCAATCCCAGCAGAGTAAAAGAGACTTGGGGAGGTATGGCTTAATAACTTGCACATACAAAACATATCCCCCCAACAGAGAATCTATAATGCACTTAAAACATGCTGTAAATAAAAGAATCAGTGAAAACGAGGCGCTTCCAGCCAATTTTAAATCTGAATCTCAGAACATAACCTGCTCCTGACCAGGTTATGTATTCAGCATAAGTTACCATGGTGACTTAGCCAAGTAAAAAGAGAGCCACTTTAGTGACACAGAAAACACTGACTTTAAGCTTGACACAGCTCGCTAAGCAATTAACCTCACTTTATAGTACAGCCCCCGATCACAGGTAGTGTTCAGAGTTTTGGTTTAACTCAGCTTTGACAAATTCTTCTGATGACTATATGCTCTAGGAGCAACATAGAAATCTTCTGATGGAATATGTTATGCATACCTGTTCATCAGTATGTTAGTTACACCACCGAATGAAGCCATGCAGTCACAGCAGTGCAAATTCTATAGCACGTTTTAAACCTGGAATTTACATGCATTACATTGGTAGGACAGAAAAAGCATAAATATGTTTTTAGGTTTAGTCTTGATTTGTTTGCCGGATGCATTTTCCCCCTTCTGGCATTAGAACTGATGTAACATAGAAAAGAACTTTTTTTTTTTGGTTTTTTTTGGGTTTTTTTCTGATTTTTGTGTTTTTTCTAGAAGAAATACTATCAATAAAAATTTCACTTTGATTTGGCCAAAAACTAAAGATCTCCTTGTCTACTTCATTATAGGACACAACCCATCATATAAGTACTCTATGGAAGCTTGTTTCCGCCACTAAAGAAAAATAAATTGCTATCCATAACTCGAAATTTTGACTTAGGTATCTCAAAATTTCGAGTTAATAAGTCGAAATTTCAAGAAAATAACTCAAAATTTCAAGTTATCTCTGCCAATCAGGAAGCTCTGTGAAGGTACGTCATTTCCTTGAAGCAGAAGGTGGAAGGCATCAGCTACCGGTCATGAATGAGCAAACTTCTGAGTACTTTCAGTGTGGTTTTAAAATGATGAAATCCTCGCATTACTAGCTGAATCACATGGCATTATTATCAGCACAACAGCAATTTCTTCACATTTGCTATACATTGGTAGCTCAGCGATGCTATCACTACCCGATTTTGAGTGTGCATGCGTCTGTGCCATCTGTTTCCGGGTAACAAGAAAATGATGTCATTCACAGAGCTTCCTGTTTGGCAGAGATAACTCGAAATTTCAAGTTAGGTATATCAAAATTTCTAGTTGTGGATGGCATTTTATTTTTTTTTCAGTGGGGGAAACAAGCTTCCATAGTACTCTTGATGCATGCTCAATAATCCATAGTACTTCCATAGTACTCTAATGTGCAGCTTTCATGTTAGAAGCAACAGCAGTTTTGGAAGCGCATTACGTGGTAAAATGAATATATTCAGTTGCAAATTTTACAAGATTTTCTGCAGCATGTTTCTCGTGCTTTATTTGCATTTTTTTCTCTCAATGACCTGTTCCCCTTGACTGACATCGGCCGGACTCGATCACTTGTGCAGCAGAAGAGTCAAATGATGCATCAAATGACCCATCTTAGGGGAGCATACACAGAGCCTGAAGCAGAAACCCTCGATTAAAAGATCAAGCTGATAACCACCATGGTGATACCTATTATCTCTGGCTGGCTATGTCAAACTTGCTTCATAGTACACTCCTGTGTGGGCCATAAAGCAAAAAAGATTAATTATGTCCTCACATTTCAAATTAATTTTAGCCATTTTACAGTGAAAAATATTTACTTATGTGGCTTTAAGTTGGCCTCCCGATGGATATGAAAAAAGGAGAGCAGTGCTGGAAAAGGTGAGCTATTCATCCACTGCCTACTAAATCTGTAAAAGGCAAGAATTTTAAGCAGATTCCGACTCCTTAAATCTGCATTAACTGATTTCTTTGCCACTTGAGAACAGCAGCAGAAGCCAAATGATAACAGTAAACACTGTCAAACAATGAGCCAAAAATTGATAAATAAATAAATAAATACCTTTCACAGTGAAGCTTAGAAAGACAGGAGAGTTGGGTATTGCTATAGGACAGTCAGTAATGGTACTGTCATTTTATTTTCCTTAATGAATGAAATCTTAATAAGCACACCTTTACCATCTCAAACCATGCAGTTATGTTTACATGGTAATTTTTGGCTGTAGACACTTTGACAGTGCAGGTAGATGCAGCAAAAAAAAAAAGAAAATCGAAAATGGATGGACAAAACTCCCCCTAAAACAGCAGTACATCACAATCAAGTCTGAGTGTTACCTGGTGTGAGGAGGATGACAGACATAGTGATGAGGGAGCAAACCACCAGGATGACCAGCAGAGCGATGGCAATCCCCTTCCAGTTCCTCTGAGGAGGACTCACTCCACCCAGGTCCTGCAGAGAGGCACAGAGAGAAAAGTGGAGGTCAGAGGAAAGACACTGAAGGTGATGAACGGAATGACTTTCTGCACTAATACCAGTAAGATACCAGTAAGAATAATATCACACAGGAAATATGATACAAAGAACTTTATATTTATTCAGAAAGCTCCTTCCTGATGATCACATATTGTACACACAATGGTGCCACTTACACTGCCTATTAACATGGGTCACATTAAGGCTTTGTGCTTTCAATCCAATTCCCTGCACGGTGGAGGATTTGCAACGGAGGGCTTTGCATGAGCCACACTGTAAGACTGAAAAATGAAATTCTGTGTTTCTGATATGCTGAAAAGCTGAAAAGTATTTGCATGGTTCAGTCACTGCTTGGCCAACCTTACCTTCAAGTTTCAGCTTCTGACCTATGGAAAAACAAAAATTTCTGCCAGGGCCAGGGGTCAGCCTTTCTGCATCAAACACAGATGTTGCTACATCTTTTACAGATAAAGAATATAACAGGCGTCTGCATTCAGGGGTTCAGGCTTGGTTTCAGGAATCTGAGTTATTGTGGAGTACAGGGTGTGTGTGTGTGTGTGTGTGTGTGTGAGATATTATCTACAGAGAAATAGCAATCCAAGAGAGTTTGTGAAGCTTTTGCCTGCAACTCCATCTCTGAATCCTGGTGTTAGAAAGTCTTAAACTGGGTCTTTCACACATCTGCTGCCTCTGATAACGTGAAGTCCCCTCCCTCCTATAAATTTCTTCTCTCTGCAGATCCTCCTGGCCTCAATTACCCACAAAACCCTGCAGCTGAAATGCAGCGATTACTGCTCACCAACCCACTACTGCACTTTGATTGGCTGGAGGGAAAGTGGTCCAAAATGATTGCCAATCTGAGCCAGGTTCTGCTAAAAAAAAAAAAAGAAAACGAGAAAAAAAAGCTGCACCTGTCTCAGATTTGCTCTGAAATCCATTTTCTAAGCACTTGACATGACATGGTTAAAAGCGCTGTAACTCACTTAATCTGAGTCATGACTCTCATATATTGACTGATGAGTCAATTATGACTGAAGCACCTCCAGGTTTTTCTCGCAGAGCACAAAGTACCACACAGTATCCAACCACAAGCAAATCTACCAGAATTTTGGCAGATTTACACTTAATTTTTCTTACTGTGAGTAAGAAGTGAACACGGACTTCTTAAACACACCAAAGCAGTTCACTGTCACCATTACATACATGTACTGTTACATTATTCACATCCCCCTCTGGACTCCTAAGACTGATCTGTTATCAGGACTTGGGCTGTTGCTCATGTTATTAATATCACAAAAGGCTGACATGCCCTTGAAGACTGACAGCAACTCTAAATTGCCCTTGTGTCACAGTGCATGAGATTCTTTCACCCTTTCTTTTGCACGTTCTCCCTATCTCATTTTCTCCCCCAATTTCCTATTTAGCCACTCTTAGATCATCATTCTCAATTTATTAACTTTATTAGAAGCAATGATAGAACCACTAAGAGAATTCGGACCCACTGAGTCTCTCTATTACCATTACTGTGGAAGCAAAGGAAGCGCCCGATAAATGTTTAGCCTACCAAGGGGGAATGAGACAGCAACTGGGCTTTATCACAATCATTACACTCTCATCAGAGGTAATACATTTCTCAATAAATCTCTACTGATTGGACGGCAGGCTGGGGCCTTTCTGTTCTCTTTTATTAAAATCCAGCCAATAAGCAATACAGGCATTATTTCACTGCTTTAATAATCACACTACAACACAAATTGCATTTTTAGTCTCTGGTATTTATATTTATATCTCTCGGTTGGCCTGGGAATGCCTTGGTGTTCTCCTGGATAAGCTGGAGGAGGTGGCTGGGGTGAGGGAGGTCTGGGCTTTTCTGCTTAGGCTGCTGCCCCCGCGACCCAGCCCTGGATAAGCAGAAGAAAATGGATGGATGGATGGATGGATGGGTGGTCTCTGGTATTAAACACAAAAAAATAGAAATAGTAAATAAAAGTTTCGTCTTTTTTTATATGTCACATTTGTGCTACATCCAACACAGCACAACACAAAAAAACAGCTGCATCCTACACCTGTATATACGCCCGGGGGTTGATTATTGCCCCTTAAAGTGCCTTTGAGGGCCAAACGGTTTATCCATGTTCCCAAGCAGTTATAGGTATATATTTGCACCATTTCTAATAGTTTTTATGGTGCAATAACAGGAGAAAGTCTGTGTTTAGCGAAACACAAAAAGACATGAATTTAAATATACATTTTACAATTAGGTTTTAAAGTTTCCTTATTTATTTAACCTCTAAACATCAACTAGGTCATCAGTAACCCATCAAGGGTTAGGTATACAGTTAGGGTTAGGTTAATGTCCACACCTTTTATAGAATTGTTGACTATTAAACAGAAAGTGCCCTGCCAAAGTGAATGTATGAGACTTCATTTGAAAGGTAAGTGTTTCTAGTTTCAGAAAATGTGCCTATTTATGATGTGGCTACAATAAAACCCAACAAAGAAACTCATGTTAGAATAATGATTCTAAGTTGGTTGTAGAGTAAGATGTGTAGCGAAAGCTTTGATTTGTGAGTCCATAAAAGTGATATTAAAATGTCTTTCAGTTGATAAATACATAAAATTAATTCATGGGTATCCAAGTCTATACTTCTTTTGGTGAGGGTACAAATAAATTCCTTTGTTAGATACAGGGTACTACCCAAGCAACAACCTAATTAAAAGGTACAATAAGGTAGTTTATTTTCTCCAATGACATTACTCTAACTAGTTTACCTTGGGGCATTTTCTTTTTGTCTCCTTTCTATTTTTTTCCATCTTTGACTTTCTGTCAGCACATCATTCGTTTTCAAAACGTGTTCATTTATTTCACATAAAGGTGCATATCTGTGCTACAGAGGGACACACAGGGTTATAAATAGCCTCCTGAAAGGCTGGGCTGTATTAACAAGAGAGCCTGTACCGTCATTTTTTTTCTTTATCCTGAAAGTAAAGGGACAATGACAAAGACCCATAACAATATGTCTTTTTCTCCTCTAATACTCTTTAGCATATTTAAATCGTACTAGAATTTGAGTCAGGCAATTATGATACAGGCTACATGATTTTCCATCGTTAAAATGTGATTTCCAAGATGTCTGCTGTGAGCCTTACAAAGAGCCTCGTATTTACAGTGATCTGCATTTTTGTTGCTTTTACAATATGCAGTAATACAGCATATTGTAAAAGCAGCAAAGCTGCATATAGCGTTAGCTACTGCCTGCTGACTGAGAACAAACTAAAGTGACAAACTGAGCTCTCACTTACTTGGAATTAGAAATAAGGCTGACATCATTCTCACTGAGTTTAAAGCCCACATTAGCATGTGCTAATGGGAGACAATGTCGTGGTCCTAGGGTTTTTGTTGCTTTGAATTCCTTGTGATTATATTTGATTTTGGGCTCCTGTTAAGAACTTACTATTATTTCAAATGTTTGAAGTATGGACTTCTGCGTTCCCGTTCTGATTTCATTATTCTAGCAGATTTCAAGGTTTATTTCCTGTGGCATCTTTGAATTTTCGATTCCTGTTTAACCTTTTGGTTATTCTAGTGATGAGTTTTAGCCTTTTGTTATGTAGGTGTAAAACAATTAGAAGGTCAGAATGGCAGCAACTTTTGCAGAATAACAAATCAGTCAAGTTTTTTACAAATCAAATTTAAATCAAGAAACCATCCCTGAGTGCGATATAGAAGAGAAATCCAGACTGCAGGCCTTTTAGAAGCATGTTCGACATCCAATGCTCATATGCCTCAACGAAACAACATCTGAGGAAAGAGCGTGTGAGATACACTCAGGAAAATCAGATCAGCAGGCAACAGTTCGAATCACACAAATCTTGTTGATATGTTTTGATCTCTGAGTTATTGATCATAACCAGAAATTTACTGATAAAATATAAAAATTCTTTTACCTAGTCGGGGGGGGGGCACAAGCCAGTATACTCCTGCTGTTGTTCACAAGCCCAGATAAATCTTTGCCAAATCAGAATCAGAATCAGAATACTTTATTAATCCCAGAGGAAATCATGCAGTCACAGTTGCTCCAGGACAGTAAGAAAAGTAATTAAAAAGTTTAAATACCAATATTAAATAATACAATATATTACAAATTACAAAATATTACAAATGGCTCTAATATTACAAATAGCTCTAATATATAAATATCCCAATATATTACACAAAATTACCTATAGATAAGTTGAATTGAGGTGCCCCTCTTATCATACTGCCTTTATTATATTAAGGGTGTACAGTTGTTGCAGTGTCTACTTGTGCTTTAGATGGAGGAGTTGTACAGAGAGAGCCACAGTCGTTCAGTGGTGCATTTGGGTAATCTCAGTCTCTCACTGAACGTGAAAGTACAGCTGACGTGGTGGGAGAAATTGCCAAGAAGGTGTTTGGTGTATCCTCTGGAGAGAGGAAAGAAGACAAGGAGACTTGGTGGTGGAATGATGAAGTGCAGTAAAGTAGTCAGTAGAAAGTACTCTTCACTGCTGAACTATGAAATAAAGGCAAAAAGCCTTAAATCAAAAAAAAGAAAGAAGTCAGTAAAGAAAAAGTGGGATAATCAGAGAGATGAAGAAAGTAAATAGGAGTACTTAGAGGCGAAGCGAGGCTTATAGTGAGTTGTAAATGAGGCTGGACACTAAACAAGGAGAAAAGCACCTGCATTGATTGATTAGGCAGAGAGATTGAGCTGGAAAGGATATGCAGCAGGTTAGGGTGATTAAGGATAGAGATGGAAATGTACTAACGAGTGAAGAAGGTGTGCTGAGAAGGTGGAAGGAGAACTTTGAGGAGCTCTGTTGAGAAGAGGATTGAAAGTCAGTAGAAGCAAGACAGAATGCATGTGTGTGAATGAGAGGGAAGCAGGTGCAACAGTGAAGCTGCAAAGAGCAGAGGTAATGAAGGTAGATGAGTTTAAATACCTGAGGTCAACCATCCAAAGCAATGGACAGTGCACGAGAGAGGTGAAGAAGAGAGTGCAGGCAGGGTGGAGTGGGTGGAGACGAGTGTCAGGAGTGATTTGTGACAGATGGACAGCAGCAAGAGTGAAAGGAAAGGTTTACAAGATGGTAGTGAGACCATGTATGTTTTGGAGACAGTGGCACTGACAAAAAGACAGGAGGCCGAGCTGAAGATGTTCAGATCTTTGTTGGAGGTGACCAGAAAGGACAAGATTAGAAATGAGTACATCAGAGAGACAGCTCAAATGGAGCAGTTTGGAGACAACGTTAAAGATGCAAGGCTGAGATGGTTTGGACATGTGCAGAGGAGGGATAGTGGATATATTGGACAAAGGATGTTGAAGATGGAGCTGCCAGGCAGGAGGAAAAGTGGAAGACCTCAGAGGAGATTCATGGATGTAGTGAAGGAGGACATGCAGAGTGTGACAGAGGAGGATGCTGGGATAGGATGAGATGAAGCCAGATGATCCAGTGTGGCAATGCCTAAAGGGAGCAGCTGAAACAAGAAGAAAAATTCAATGCAGGGCATCAGCACCGTGTTGGTAGAAAATGGGCACAGTGGGTTTAGTGAGAAGGCGTTGGCTTTCTCTTTCAGCTTTGTCAACTGCAGTTTGATTTTCATGAAGAATGCAATTCTTTACAAAATTTTGAGAAAATACCCAACAGTTAAAAATATTAAAATATTAGATGTTGGTTTATTAGATTAACAGGAGGTGATGTTTATTCAGTTCATAATAATGTTAAAAAAAATAAATATGAGCTTAAAATGGCATTTCCCTCTGATGTTTCAGGTTGATAATCCACCTGTGTCAGGTTTTGGAAGTACAAATTGAGGGTGTGCATAAGAACTGTTGAATTGGTCTGTGTAGGGCCAATCATAACCATTCCAGTGGTTATCATTATGTATACTGTATGTGTAATATACATCTCGCCAGTCATGCAATGGGACAGCAAAATTAAAAGGAGTTCATGAATGAAAGTTTAAATCTGTTCTCACAGAACAAAAACAAACACTGCGTGTCTGCACATGCATAAATTCATCCCTCTTATTTGACTTCCTTGACTCATTATTTATTTACTTATTGAACAAGAACAATGATCTGAATCCTCTTTTAATTAAACTGACTCTGACTGTAATTCTACCTGCCTCTCTCTGGAGCAAACGCCATCACACTCAGTCAATACAGTCAATTATTCATCAGGTCAAGTAGACCACAGAAAATAATCCGTCACTTGGGATGTTAGGGAAGCATTAAGGGCATGGCTGAGATAACGCTGCTGATGATGTTATTCCATGCATGAATTCCAGCAGGACCGGAGGGGTCCAACTGCTGGAAACACTGCAGTATTCAGGGTGAGTGCAGAGTGATAAGAAGTAAGTCAGCAGTGGGTTATCTTCTAGTTTTGTTTTCCTGCAGTTTCTCTTATGGGGCATGTAGCATCTGCTCTGAGATTATGTTGACTTTTAGTGTGGATAGTGCTGCACAAAAAAAAGATGCTGACATCATCAGAATTATTTTCTCTCGCTTCCCAAAGCTCTGTGAGTGTTGCCTCCCATGATTAGTAAATTGGTCTCCATGTGCAACATCAACGAAGTGCCTCATCACACTCTCTGTACTGCACTGATTTTATTCCACACCATTTGAACAAGGTATGTGTGTGTTGAAGCACACATCACCCAAACAACTCTCCCTCTGCAATCATGGCTTAGCTGTGCACTAACAGAGGATTTCTATAATTACATCACCTGTCTTCATAACAGCATGAAGAGAATTAACTTAATGTATAAAATAACTGAATTGTTATGACAGAAGAAGAGAGAGCACAACAGAAGAGCAACAGTGAGTCTGCATTTGGTGTTGTGCTGTGTAACATTGTTATAGTCACTCTTTGTATGATTAAGGTCCTTGTAGAAGCAATTCTTGGCACTCAGCAGCCATCTGGATAACCTCTCCAGGCAGTTAGTTTGTGCTAACAAGGCCAAGCCTTAATAAGAGTGGAGAAAGCTGCATGTGTAAAATCAACATTCAAATCTGATTAAAACAGCTAGGAATCTTGATGATTTTGACCCAAAAAAGGTTTAAAAAGCTTAAAAAGCAAGAAGCCAGTGTACTCTCAAGCCCAGGTAAATGGGAAGGGTTGAGTCAGGAGGGGCATCTGGTGCAAAATCTTTGCCAAATCATAAAGAATGAGATCGGTCGGGGCTCGGGATAACAGCAATCACATTCGGTGCTGCTGGCCAGCAGGGTGCCGATGGAAACTGTGCTACTGTTGGTCAAAGTCAAAGGAAGAGAAGACGGGGAGGACATGCAGAGAGCTGGTGTGACATCAGAAGATTCTAAAGATAGGGTGAGATTGAGGCAGATGATCTGCTGTGGGCGTCCCATAACAGCAGCCAAAAGAAGAAGAAGACATGTAGACTGTACTGTATGGCAGCTCCACTCAGCTGAATACGTCAGTGCTACAGCGCACTTGGCTAATACACCAATCAAGCATAACATTCTGACCACTGACAGGTGAAGTGAATAACACTGATTATCTCTTCATCATGGCTCCTGTTAGTGGGTGGGATGTATCAGGGAGCAAGTGAAGATTTTGTCCTCAAAGTTGATGTTAGAAGCAGGAAAAATTGGGAGGCGTGAGGATTTGAGCGAGTTTGACAAAAACCAAACTGTGATGGATAGACAACTGGGTCAGAGCATCTCCAAAACTGCAGCTCTTGTATAGTGTTCCCGGTCTGCAGTGGTCAGTATCTATCAAAAATGGACCAAGGAAGGAACAGTGGTGAACCAGTGACAGGGTCGTGGGCAGCCAAGGCTCACTGATGCACGTGGGGAGCGAATCCCGATCCAACAGATGAGTTACTGAAGCTCAGACTGCTGAAAAAGTTCATGCAGCTTCAGATAGAAAGGTGTCAGAACACACAGTGCATCACAATTGTTTGCTGTTTTGGCAGGAAAAGGGGGACCAACACAACATTAGGCAGGTGGTCATAATGGTATGCCTGATCGATGTATGTTTCCTGGTTAGGCTTTTATCAAGCAGATGATTGGCTCGTTTGGATGAGGGGTGGGGCAGTCGCTATCTTGTAGGATTTTTTGAGATTCTTTTCTCTGCTTTGTATAAAATCTCTGTCTATACTGGGATGAGCAGGTGTCCCACTTTACATGAGACTAAACAGACTTTTTTTTGACTCTATGCTTTGTCCTATAATGTGAGATAACTCCTCACATTCTGATGTGCAGTCAGCACTTTTCTAACATCTGGCTTTTATACAATATCTGAAGAAAGCATGGATGATAAGAGTTAATAGCTTTAACAGTTATGGGAATAAAACAGAGAATACATGAGTGTAAAAAGATTATTATTATTATTATTGCATAAGACCAGAAGAATAAACTTTAGCTCGCTGTATTTGCTTAGCAGGGGAGTAGGCAAAGTTTAATTCAAATAAAATATTTTTGTTCTTCACTTGCCAAATGCCAAACCTTGCTTGCATAGTCTGTGTTTGTTAAGTTAAAGATATCACAATTTCAGACTGCCTGTCCACATTACCAACATGTCCCACAGAAGAATACTCACTGTCCCACATTCAGTTTGTTAGGATCTCATCACCCAGGTTATACTGAGTAACAGGGGGAAAAATAGCAGGTCCTTTGGAAGCAGTCCAGAGGTCCACAAGGAAACAACCTTGAAGCAGAGTAATAGAGTGATGGAGATTTATGATCACACTTCATATAGCAGAGGCAACTTTTATTCTTTATTACTTTTTTGCTTTTGAGGAAAGCGTACTGTTGCTCCCATCCTTCCTTCCCCTCAGCTGGAGATAAAAATACTAATGTGTCATACAAAAAATGAAAAAACACCACAGGTTATCGCAGTGTTTTAACAGCTCTGCATTTTAATGTCCACTATTCTTCAAGCTGTTGCTGAGTGTGCCCTTTGTTGTTGGCTTTGCTGCACTCAGTAATAAGCTAGAATTCAAACTTTCAAGGCATGTACATAGAAGCTTTGTCCCGGCAGCTGCTCAGCTCATACACACACCCCTGCACGCATTATTCAAGGCAAACATGACAGTTTTGAGCCTGATGATGAGACAATACGTAATATTAGAATGCTAATGCTTCCTCTGAGACATGTGATTAAGACCCCTGCCGTCTTCATCAAACTCCTGCTAATAAGCTCACTTTTACTGGCTTTACTGTGCACAGATGTGTGTGTCTGCACATGCGGTTCTGTCAGAGGAGTCAGGCTATTTATAGAGCTGTGAGCTTACTCTCCCCTGGACTCTGACCTTGGCGATAGTGTGACAAATGACAAGCAGCATTTCAGCAGAGGGTGAGCCGTTTTAACAATAACAGCAGGTCGCAGAGAGAGAGAAAAAAATAACGCCATCTGAACTGGCTTATTTTTGTTTGCCCATGAAATACTATTTCTCACTGCTTCGTGAATCACTGACAGCCACCACCAAAGCCACGCTGGGGTCCTGAGGCTTAACATCACAAATTGATCCAACGACTAATAGGAAATAGCAAGCTTATACATGTTGTCATCCTATTGTATTCAGCATTATTAGCCCTGTCCTCCAGGATGCTGCCATTGGCCTTTGGTCCGTGTGAGATAATTCTCAATTAGTCACCGTCCCTGCTATATTGGTTTCACGTATAGAGAGTTGATGACTCGCACAGCTGAGTGCTGAGTTTAGCAATACAGAAGCAATAGAGTCAAATTAGTTCCTGGCAAAGCAAGAAAGGTGCTAAAAAGAAAGCCATTTTTGTCCTCATGATTCATATACAATGTTGGGCAAACATTTTCTGTATATTATAGCATGTTACTGGACAAGCAAAACGACAGCACTAGGCCATGCTTTGGAACAGCTTACTTTTAAAAACATCTTTTGTGAAAGGCAGTTTGTTTATCACCTCATAGTTCAAGAACCACTCTCACAGTTATCAGCAGTTTGATTATATTCTTTCCCCCAAGGCTGCATGCACAGGTCAAATATGGAGTCTTAATAATTAATGAAGCTTTTGTGAAGCCGTTTGGGTAACTACATATAAAATCTATTAATTTAAAATGCTGAGTTCTAGTATGGCATCAATACTATTGATTACCTGGTCAAACTCAAAAAGCCTGCATGATGTCCTGAATGTCAGTCGATAAATATAAACATACAAGTCCCAATGTATTAATTATTACCAGCTGCTTTTTAATAGAAAAATAATGTTACAGTCCACACACTAAAGAGCTTTAGAAATTAGCAAATGATTGATGCATATTATCTTTTGTTAATTCACACCATGTATGCTACTGCCTATGAAAACATGTTTAAAAAAACATGCAAACATAAAGGCTGCTGCTCAGAGGCCTGCAATTTGCAAAATAAAATGCCTTTCATTTCAGTTATGAAGACTGGCTTGTCTTGAATGTAGACTGCAGTCTGCAGTGATTTCTTCTGTCCTTTCTCTCATCATCTGGTGTGAGCATATCACTCAGATACTGTTGCCTCACTGCAACTTGCATTAAATTAAAGAAACTGCAGTCTTCCTCAGTGATTTGCATGTAACAGTCTCTGGCACATTAAAAACTAATGCAAAGAGATGATTCTGTATTTCAAAAAAATACAGCCAAATCATCAGTTACAGTAGTGTGGCTCCAAACTATCAGCTGGCCTTCACCGGTTTTGAATGAAAGAATTAAACAGCTCAAGCAAAGTGAAATCATGAATGATGAAGTGGAAGAAACTTTCGACTTTTTAAAGTAGTTAAGCTTGTGTATACAGGAGTTCAGGCAGTTCAAATTCTCCACTGATTGTCTTCTCAAACCTAAGAAAGTCTGAATAATTCAATCTTATCAATAATGAACCTTGACAACACTCACTGCACCGACAGTTTTCATTCTTCTTCTTATTTCAGCTGCTCCCTTTAGGGGTCACCACAGTGGATCATCTGCCTCTATCTCACCCTATCCCGGCATCTTCCTCTGTTACACCAACCCTCTGCATGTCCTCCTTCACTACATCATTGAAGGAAGACAGTTTTCATCACACTTTGTTAATATTTTGCTTTTATTGACATGTCAGCCTTTCCACAAAACCAATATTTCAACATTTTTTATTGCAGTCTTTAGTGTTTTCACTTATAATCCAGTAAATGGGAACAAATCTCGTGTGATGTAGCAGGAAGTCCAGGTAGGGTATTTCTTTATGGTGGATTCACTGTAACTTAAGTTATGTATTATGATTCAGATGATTTGTTTTCTATTTACAATCTTATCATGCACAGGTCCTTTCAGCTGCTTCTTTATTCCCAAGGAGTTGCCACAGTAGATGGATCTGCTGTTTGATTTGGCACTGATTTTACACTGCATGCCTTTCCTGATGCAACCCTCCCATTTATGGGATCAGTGCTAGCAGTACACTAGCTTGTGATGCCCTGAGGCTGGGTTTCTGGCCCCTCCTGGTCTCAAGCTGCGGAGCTTTCACATTTAAGGCGTGTTAACCACTACACCATGGAGCTTACACTTACAATCATATCATGTCATATCATGTAATCAGCAGATTACTTAAGTTGCTTGTTGTTTAGTATTGACTTACATTTATTCCACCTTTAGGTATTAAAACTGGGCAGAAATTAAAATGCTTGTTTATTTTTTGTTTGTTTGTTTGTTTTGTTTGTTTTGGGGGGGGTTGTGCTATGCTGTCAAAATTATTGAAAGATAGCAGAACAAAAAAAAATGATTTTTTTTAAGGTTTTCATTATGCTTTTTTTTTTTGTTTGTTTCATGCAGAATA
>VUQS01059073.1:41355-61297 GCA_015108495.1 Heterochromis multidens | reverse complement strand
CTTTCTTTTCCTTTTTTTTTTATTTTTTTTTTTATATTTTTTTTTTGGTTTTTTTTTTTTTTTTTTTTTTTTTTTTTTTTTTTTTTTATCTTTGAGAAACCCAGTCAACTTAATTATCACCTAGCCTCCTGCTGTGGGCTGTCCTTGAAACGCCCAGCTTTATGTGCACTACAGTCTTCTGGCTTTTGACCATCCTACCCCCTTCTCATCATATATCTTTAGAATACCGCTTCCACCTCAGTGAACAAATATTTAAAAAAGAGAAGTCAGCTATTGTACTCCTCTGGTATCAGCCGACCAGCAGATCCCACTCAGTCACTTCTTAACATCAAGTGCTCATTTCCAAAATGAAAAGCAGCAATTAACACATCAAGGATGACTTTAGTACCATACTAATTTTTTTCCCACCTCCTCCAGCCTTTGCAGGTAGAGACGGCATTAAAAAGTCTCCCTGTTGTATGATAAGCATTTCCTCTGCTGTGATAAGAAGCCCTGGGATAGTGACTGTCAAATGAGGCCAATTAATGATGGCTTGATGTGATGTTTTATCTTTTCAAGGCAAGTCCGCAGCTCCTCACTCACTGTTTTTACCTCCCAGATAAGCTTTACTTTGTTGACTTTGCCCCAGTCTGCCCCAAAACCAAAGGCACTTATTAGCTACCTATCCGAGAGTGACATGTGTGGCTATAGGCCAGCATTGAATAATGGTCCTTCACTGTCACCTCTATAGTTTCTGGATTAACAGTTTGATTTGATTTTAAGCTGTTATATACACAGCAGAGCTGGATAGCATTATTTCAGGCGAGGACCACTATTCCCCCTTTGGCTGCTGAGAGAGGCCATTTGGATCGCTCATCACATGCGCTGTTTGTTTCGCTGTACAAAGAAGTGGAGCGTGCTACAAAAGGATATACGACATGCTAATTTAAGGGTTCACCATAAAGATATCACAAGTAGAAGTAAGGCTCAGTTTTACGTTTAGATCAAATAAGGGCTGTTTAAGATTTAAAGAGTCGAATGCTTTGGCTGATAGACTTTGGGGAGATTTCCAGTGCTTGGTGCTTAAAGGTATTTACTATAGCACTGCATTTTTTAAGACGGATAAAAAAAATCTAAAGCTAATGATATACTTGCTGTGAGATTAGTTTAGGTCTATGAGAATTTTTGTACTTTCTCAATATTCATGGCTGCATAAGGAGTTATTAAAGTTCAACTTTGGAAAAGCCTTCCTCAAAGCTCACCTGCTTCATCAGACTTTTTAGAATTGGTAGAAACCTATTGTGGCAGTGGAGTCAGAGCGTGGCGTAAGGGGAGGCCAGCCAGCACACCAGACTTGCATAAATCAATCAGGCCTCCCCTACTTGATGAGGACGCCGAGACCTGACAGAGGAAAAAGTGGAAAGCGGCGAGAGAGGAAGGTGGACAGCTGGCGAGCTGCGCGGCAGCTGACAAGTCGCGGGGGCTGAGCCGGAGATCCGGCGGTTGGAAGGTGGCGAGAGCTAAGCTGGTGACCCGCGAGCTGGGATAGCTGTGGGAGCTGAAGCTGAGCCGTGGCAGCAGGAGAGTTGCGGAAGCCGAGTGGGAGATCCGGCGGCTGAGGAGCGGTGAGAGCTGGGCTGGAGACCCGGGAGCTGGGATAGCTGCGGGAGCCGAGCTGGTAGCCGCAGCGGCTGACGAGCTGCAGGAGTGGGCTGGAAACGCGGCTGAAAAGCAGCGTAAAGAACAACGCCGACTGTAACAGCTGTTCATGCCAATAAAACCACACTTCTGCCGGCAAACCTGCCTGTCCAGAGTCTGTTTGTTTGTTACAATGGTGGAGAATGCAGGCATGGCAGGACGGGCCTGCGGTCCGGGCAGCCGGAGGAGTGGCGCGAGCAGCTGTTGGCCCGAGCTGGTTCCTCGCCGGTGCTGCTGCCGCATTCCCCGGGTCCGGCGGGGATGGGGGAGAAGGGCCCTCCACCGGCAGCCGACAAGTCGCGGGGGCTGAGCCGGAGATCCGGCGGCTGGTAGGCAGCGAGCTAAGCTGGTGACCCGGGAGCTGGGATAGCTGCAGGAGCGGGCTGCCGGTGGAGGAGGCTCACCAGCTGTCACCTTCCTCTCTCACCGCTTTCCACTTTTTCCTCTGTCAGGTCTCGGCATCCTCATCAAGTAGGGGAGGCCTGATTGATTCATGCCAGTCTGGTGTGCTGGCTGGCCTCCCCTGACGCCACGCCCAGACTCCACTGCCACACCTATGTTTTCATGTTGGATGTGACTCACTCACTCATAGTGAGAAATTGATTGAGAAAATAGATTTTTAGGGATTCTCAAATGTGGTTACAAAATAATTGTTGCCACTGGAAAACCATAGAGGTTATAAGTTTATGACTTGTGGAGGTTTTGCCTTCAGGGCATTTTGAAATGCTTTCTAACATGGTTCGTTGTGAAAGTGTCTATTTTAATAGAAACCATGACCTTTTCCTCAACATAACAACTCGTTTAGTTGCCTAAACCTAACAACGTATCGTATAACCATGACTAAAAACATACATATGAATAAATGAAGGTAAGAAGTCATCAAAGCCTAAAATAAGTGAATGTTAACTTTTTGTTTCCCATAGGACACCGGCCCCAGTGTCCTGAGTAAAGTCCCATTCATTCACCAGCATGTGCTCCATATGCAGACTTCATACTTCATACCTGACCTTCTAAAACCTTTTTTTCTCCAAGCTGTAAACCTGTGACATCTCAACAACAAGATTGGTCAGTTAGAATAATGGTTCTGAAGTAAAATGACATGAAAACACCAACGCTACAATATCAGATAGCCATTGCATGCTAATTAGTGCTAATTTGTGATGCTGCATGAATTCTATTCCTGTCAGAGTTAGAAACTTCCTGTTTTTACAAGCAACCTTTTATTCCAGGATAAGAAAACTAGTTGATAAATAGGCCTGCAGTATACGTTTGCTTTCTCCAAGCCACAGCAATTCCCATTGGTCACATTTCATGAGTTGGGCAGAAAGTGGGACTGTTTTGAAGGGAAAAAAGTGTTACAATTTATCAAAACGCTATAGTTTAAATAAAATGTCTGCCTCCAAGGCTCCTCCCTTTTGTCTTCTGACTTATGTAGCAGATTAATGGGCATGTGTGGCAGCACAAAACCTTTTGGCACTGGAAAAAAACTCCTGCCGGGATTTGCTAAAGAGGTGCGGTGTCAGTTTTGTACTTAAAAACTTGGACATTTTTAATGTCTAAGCTGGCCTCGTCCTTTGGGAAGGAGAGATTTTAAAAGTTCAGATATTTTAAATGTTCAGTAAGTTACTAAGGTTTGAAGGAGGCAATTTTCTCCAAGCTGCATCAAA
Source organism: Heterochromis multidens (assembly GCA_015108495.1). NCBI lineage: Eukaryota > Metazoa > Chordata > Actinopteri > Cichliformes > Cichlidae > Heterochromis > Heterochromis multidens. The sequence goes on along the minus strand of VUQS01059073.1, from coordinate 57,953 downwards.
TGTAATTTTTAATCTTATTTTGAACCTGATCTGAGTGTGTAATTCTGACAGGTGGTGGCTGTGAGCATGTGCATAAAACCTTGCACTTACACTGTCATGTTAGTCTGTAGATGACTCACTCCCTCACCGGGCCTGCTCGTTTTTGAGGTGCTAATTTGCGTTGCTCTTGGTAGAATACTGCTGATTTATTAAAGTGAACTGGTAGTGTCTGTGTTTATGAATTAGCGCATTGTTAGAAGTTCAGCTGCAGAACTTTCCACTCCTTTCGGCGTTGTTTTGCGATTGCAGCCTCATGTCAGTTTGCGTCGTTGAGTAACTGTGAGTGCCTCAGACAATCAGGTGTACTGCTGTTATTCAGTTGAACTCTTTACCTCAGTTTTTCCTCACTAATTAAGTCTGATTAACTCTTAAATAAGCTACAATTGTGTGAAAATGCATTAAAGCTGTTAGAGGTGTGGCTTTCATGCCATCCATCCATATGTACAGTTTGTTTCAGAAGCTCAGCATCACTCATTACAATCAACTGTAGGTAGATCATCTTCTGTCATTTTCCATTGATTTGTGAAAATATGAAATATATACAGATGCTGCCTTTGTTTATTGTTGATGCAAATATTATTTTTTAAGTCTGCTATCTTCCGCAGAGGTATGCGAGAGATGGTTAAGGTTGTGTTGTGATATATTTACAGCTGTCAGTCAGTAACCTCCTGAGACTCAGATAAGATAAACTCCTGAGACGTCGCATCTTACCACTTGCAGTATCAAGGAGCACATACTCCAGTCATGCAAGCCATCCAATTCTATTTGATATATCCCAAGCCAATACAAGCTGTCAGTCAGCATTAAACTCAGATTCACATATTTACAGAAAAGTTGTGCTGCTGTCATTAGGGAGCAAAGGCCAACAACTCAAGTAAACTACTCAACAGCTGTTCAGAAAAAGTCATGCAAATCATGTTAGGAAGTTGTAAGTTGTTACTTTAGCAAGCATAGTCGTTAACCAGTGGAATCAGTAGGTATTTATATGCCGATGTAATGGAGGAATATAATTCTCTTTTTTTTACTGTAATTCTGAAACTCTGCAAATGAGTGATGCCACTTATGAGCACAAAGGAAGTTTGGAGAGCATATTCAGACATTACATTTTCTTATAAAGTGTTTTGACCCTTTAAACTCTCTTCTCTCACCTCTTGTTTGTGTATGAATATTACATTTATTTTTTTATTAGCACAGATAAAAACTTCAAAGATATGGTGACACCAGAGAGTGAAGGAGACATTGAAAAAACAATATTTCATGAATCCTTGTAGAGAGAAACACGGTTAGAAATCACTGTTTAAGTACAGTTAAGAGAAGGAGGAAACCCCCAGCGTGTGAAGTGGATTAAGACCTTGGACCTGGAAGCCTAAGCTACGTACAGGATCCTATAATGCTAAGAGGTCACAAACAACCGGTAACAAGGCCATGGAGCGTCGTCATGAAACTTTTGTGGTCGTTTTGTGTCCGTTTTTTTTCCCTTTTTTTTTTTTTTGGTATCATTTCACGTCTCTTTGAAGTTATTTTTGTGTCTCTTGAGGTTGTTTTGTGCCCATTTTGTTTCTTTGCAGTTGTTCTAGTTCACGTGTTGGTCATATTTCTTCTGTTTGATGTGGTTTCCCCTTGCAGTCATTTGTTTCTTGTTCTTTTGCATCTCTTTGTGGCTTTTTAGCAAGTCTCGGTCAAAACTTTCCTTCTCTCTACTGGAATTTTCTTGTCATGACTTTGACATAATTCTTTTATTTCACTGGTCACTTTGTTCAAATATCTACTTCAAGACATTCCTGCTTCACCGAAATCATTCATAGACTGTAAATAAAAGATGGATGTAGCCACCGTTGCATCACTCGGTGGTTTTGGACGCATATTGAAACTTTAATGTTACTTTTTATAACCAACATCATTTTACTTTTTTGGAGCCAGAAGTTACTATATTTGCATGAGAAGGTGGAGTGCCAAATTATCAGCTAACACTAGCGAACTTGGTTAGCAAGCTATATTCACAAACTGTACAGGTGTATTACACAGGAGGTAAACCTGCTAAATAGTGCTAAGTAACAATAATACTGGAATTTCACTCATTACTGAAGGACAAACTTATTGTAAGCCAAAGTATTTGTCAGATAATTGCTTTAAAAAATGCTCCAAAAGGTACCAACAGCTCATTCACAGTCTAGAGGTCCAGTGGAGGGGAAGCTTATCAGATGATGATCAGCTACAACTCCGTTTGTCGGGATAGCTGTCAGTCAAAACAGCCACGCACGTCAATTTGAGACTCTAAATGGATTCCCCACATAGTTGTTACGAAGAGGGAATCCATCCAAAGAGGGCAAAACCATATTTTGTAGTGGGCTGTAAATATGTTTGTTTCTCCTGTAAAGCTGGATATTTTAACATGGGAGTATGTAAGGATCGGTTTGTTTTTATAGCCAAAAAAACCAACCCTCAAGTGCACTTAAGAGTAACTGCAGGTTTTCACATTTTAATATTTGAGGTAAAGGCGAAGCTGTAGATAATTGTTAATGTTAGCACAGCTAACTTAGCTCAGGTTAGCCTATTAGAAGCCTAAACTTTGGTTTAGCTGTAAGGGACTGTGTTGTGTTATGAGTGTTTCGTAATACTCATTTTCTATCTCTTAAGTGGTGGTTTTGCATTTGTTTCTTATTATTTTGCATCTCTCTTACAGTGATTTTTGCATGCTGGTGGTTTTTTTGCTTCTCGTTTGTTCTTATATATTTTTATATTTTATTGTAATTGTGTCTCCTTGTGGTGGTTGAGGTTCTCTTGTTTTTATTGTTAATGATGATCATTTTGTGTTTTGTTGTTGGCATCCCTTGTGGTTCCCTGACTACTTTGACCTCTGGGTCTGTGCTTTGTCAGTATCTACACAGTTCATCTACACAGATGTGTTCACCACAAACAAATGCAAGTTTTAAAAAAAGAGAGAAACACTGTCGCTCAGATTTTAGGCTTAAAGGTTTTTGATAGTTTAAAATTCTTTCTTTGGCTGAGAGAAAAATCTGAGGATTGGAATCTGCAAACACACTCAGTGTAGTGTAACCAGGCTGCTCTACAAGTCTTAAGTCAGTTCAGATGCACAGTTTCAGTTACTGCACACCTTCCTTCCACATTTCAGATGATTTCAAACAGTTGACTGAAAACCGCAAAGCGACCTTTTCATTTCTCATGCCCCCCTCTTTTTTTCTTCTTCATTGCTCAGGGTGGTTGTGTAGGGTGTTTGATGGGGATGGGGGATGGGGGTTGTTCTTCTTTGTAGTAGTCACAGCTCCAAATCTCATTTGTAATGGTTATCAGCTGGTTGGGCTCTTCACAATAGCTAATGGGGAAAACAAATCGGTATTTGCCATGTTTATCATTTGATTAACCTTCATATTATCCCTCTGTGTAATTATCCTAATTATGAGAGGCTTTACACTGACGGTCTGATATCTCTTGTATAAACTGATCTGAAATTTTCTGGACTTATTTAAATGGAGTGCTACTTTTCTTTAAGAACTGAATGAACCAGATACATGTTCTAGTTTCCATTAAGTGATAAAATGATAAAATATCATTCGTGATACAAAAAAATCCAAAAAAAGTCCACTGACAGTTTAACCTAAGATAATTAAACCACAGAATAATGAATTAATCGAACTGCCTTGTGCAGATAGGTCTTGTTTTTAGATGGGAAACAAAGAGCACGCTGCTGATGTAGAAGCAGACAAGGAATCGTTAATACCATTGCAACAACCCGACCAACAAGTTTGTTCTTGCCTCTCTGGGGAACACTTGCTGCCTAGTCGCTTTTGTCAAACCAGAATCAGCCAGCTCTCGTCAGATCTATGTCTGAGTGCAGACTGGATGAGTTGTGATTGGAACCCTCTTCTTCCCCGAGCTCTGAGCACAGTTGCTTTGACACAACAAAAAGGTGATTTTGCCTGCTAGCCTTCTCACTCCTCTTTGTCATGGCCGGTTTGTGTCAAACACTGGTGCAAAGACTGACTTACAGCAGGTGTTGAAACAGGATGGATTGTAGTTGGTATTAGACGTGAAGTTGCTTCACAGTAATGTATCAAGACCTCTGAAGACCTTTTTTTTCCCACACAGTTAATTTAGATTTTTTGTGTGACTGTGAAAACACGAGTTCAAATTTATTGTGATGGCTCCTCTTCTTCTCTAATAAAGTTTTCTTGACCAGAGCCCAGAGGGCTGTGGGGCAAGTCTGGACCTCCACTGAAAGATATGTGGCCATTATATGAAATACTTTAATTTAGCGACATAAAACTGTTTTTAGAAATCTATAGCTCTACACTATCAATATAAGACTAGTAGAAATAGAAAGGAAAATTGCTATTTATGTGCTATTTATCAACTGCCATCAGAGAAATATCACAATTTTCACAACTGTAGATTTTTTGTTTTAAATCTTTGTAAGACATATCTCTCTAGGATTTCTTGGACAAAACAAGACATTTGAAAACATCTTAGACAGGCATTGCTTCAATTCTTTTTTTTTTTTTTTCTTTTTTTTTAAAAATTGTGCATTCTTATACTTCTTTGGACAATACTGACAGCAACAGGCAATCAGGTTCACAGTAGACTCGTAAGGTTCAAACATAATGGGGTCACCCCGTTAAAATATTGCTTCATATCAGTATAGGAGTTTGCCAAAAACTCCCAAGGATATAAATGTGTATGTACATAAAATCCTCTGTGGGGAAGCAGCTGAAAGATGCCAGTAGGAAAATCACTGGACAGGAAGGACTGGGGCTAGCTGGTTAGCAGCGACTGAACTTTCAAAGTAAAAGTAGGGGCATTGTCAGATGAATAAAAAATGAAAAATGAGCAGCTGAATATAATTGCATCTGTTAACATACCTGGGCAGCCTACTCAAGCAAACACTATATGTGAAAAACACTGAAGGTGTTAGAAGAGGTAAGGTGAGGAGCTTAGAGTAGAGCTGGTGCACTTTCACATCAACGGGTCTAGGATGCTTCCTGGGCACCTCCTGAGTGAGGCATTTCATGCACCTTACATAGGAGGGCCTAAATCCTAGTTTTCCCAGACACACTGGAGAGACTATGCCTCTTTGGCTGGCAGGGAATGTCTTGATATCCCTCAGAAGAGCTGGCGGTATGGGCAGCTGTGCCTGGAGCACTGCCCCGATGACTCAGTGGTAGAAGATGAATGTATGGATGGTGGATGTATCACTGATGTGGAGTTGTGATACAAAGTAACTAATTCACTGGTATTGACTTCTTACCACCATCGTTTTTACACATATATAACAGACATAGCCTTGATAAATGTAAACACAACTAGTAAAAAAGAACATATTTGATGCCACAGAGTCATTTAAAGTATGCAAATATATATCAGATTAAAGTACTGTCCTGTTCTTTTATCCCTAAGGAGACTTACCGAGACCTCTCACTGTGTTGGGAATTAACAGAGATGTTTCACTTGACCTAATCCACACCATACATGTTTCACAAGGATAAGTAAAATAAAGTACTTCCTGACATTTAAGTGCAGAGAATTGCTTGTTTTGACTAGGGAAGTACATCCTTACTTTGTGTATTACATTTACACACAGTAAAAACCCAGACTTGTCAGCTGGGTTATTTGTAGGTCAGAGTGTGATAATGCCAGGAAGAAATGACAGCAACATACCCTATGTGACACAGAGTGCAGCAGTCCCTGTGTTACATTAGAATTAGAAGCCTTTTATTGTTATTACACAACATATTACACAATTGTAGAGAAGCTACACCTTCAGATCAGTGTTAATTTTGACAGCAAATTTTGATTTAGTTTTAGTCATAGTCTTTTGACTAAAAAGTCCTGTAGTTTTAGTCGACTAAATATCAGAAGATTATTGTTGACTAAATCTAAAGTTGATTCAGTGACTAAAATATAAAGTGTAAAAGTTTGTCGTGTTATTATAAAAGGTCGTTGATGAAAACTGACAAATTATTTGTCAACAAAATTAACACTGCAAAGAGAAACAAAGAATAGACGGTCATTTACACAGTAAATATAAAAAAGTACTATATATTAAAACTACTAAATCTAAAACTACTACTAAAACCACCCACCCAAATCTATCCCCCTCATACAGAGAAAAAGAAAAAAAAAAAAACAACTACTAAATAAATGTGGTATATGCAAGGTATGGTGATGAGGTAACAAAAAGAGTTCCTGCTAGGGATTAGCATGATGGTGCAAGTATTTTGTAATTTCAGTGACTTAATCAGTAATAGACAATATTACACTCATCATGAGGAGAGAAATTATTGCAGGAAGAGGAGGTGGTAGTGGTGGGGGAAGCTGGTGAATACTGAGGTTCAGTGTCGGTATGGCACGTGAAAAGGAGCAGTTTCTGATCAAGTTTGTCCTTGATTTGAGAGTCCTGTAGCGCCTGCCTTAGGGCGACAGGTCGAACAGTATCGAGCGCTGAGGGGATGATGTGTTTTTGTAGCCCAGCCTAGATGTTGGCTCCAAAATAAAAAGCCAACAGGGGTTTTGAAGCATAACTACAAGAAGTAGTAAAATGCTAACATTAGGCTGTAAATGAATGATTTTAATGTCACCATCATTGACCTCCTGTGTGAATGTTCCCTGACAGCTTCTACAGCCTCTCTTAGCCACTTTTTAGCAAACGTCTACTTTGAGACATGTAAAAAGCTTAAAAAATTTACAAGTGGGTGATTAACTTCAGTGTAGAAGAAACAGTATAGAAGAAAACGTGAAGGAGTAATTTCAGGAATCCAACCAAATAAAATAAGTCAAAAACATAAAAAAAATCTTTAAGAAAAGAGAATCAGAAGAACAAAATGCAAACTTATTTCATAATTTTAGGACTCTTTCCTGTAGCACTCTGTTCTGACACTACAACAAGAAATATTTTTTTTTAAATTACTGTACTTTTAATGATTGATAATCAATGATGCTGAAATAATCAGAGCAGATTTTGTAATTAAATTAATTTAAAAATGACTGAATTGCCTACAGCAGTAATGAAAGATGATCTTGTCGTGGAGCTGTACTGTTTGCCGTGGCTATGTTTCAGAACATGATGTTTGACTTACCCAGCCCTCTGATGCCCTGACACTGCTATTGCTCCTCAACTATAAAATTTTTAACACTAGAAAGAGGTCTAAAGCAGCCTTTTGCTTTTATTAATATGCCAGCATGACATAGTGTCAGACTTCTGGCACCTTCAAATATTTACCCTTGTGCACAAAACATTTCAGGATCTGTAATGACCACTTTAACTCTTTGCTCTTCCCTGCTTCCAAACAATGGAACGCAGAGAGCGAGTGCTTGTTTGTGTAATGTCGCATTAACCTGTTCAGCTATTCAACCAACCCTCTAAAGCAGAGCAAGTCCAGTGCTGGAAAGACTCAGCAACAACCTCTTGCAGATGGGAACCTTTAATTTTTAAAGCGTTTTCATTCGCTTGGCTGATCCTCCGCACACTGCGTCACGAACCGTGAGTGCTAATCCCAGTCACCAACCACCTCTTTATTTAGTATAAAAAAAATCTTCCAGCCAAAGTGTATCTCTTCCTTCATCTCTGTAGTGTCTTTTTGAAGTGATGTTTTGATCGGTGCCCAGTGAACCAGAGGCTGTGTAGCTTTAACTGAACTCTACTCATGGGACAGAGCCCAGGTGGGAGAAAAGCAGCGTAATTACCCATTAAATCTTAGTTCACCTTTTCTTGTAAAGATATACAGGAACCAACCAAGTTCAAAGGTCTCTGTCATTATGGAGCAGTGTGTGTAGATTAATGAGGAAAATGAACTGAGTCAGTTTTAAGAGTTTGGAACATCAAAATGCGCAAAACTTCAATGGTTCTGAAAACATTCTGTAACTGTATTTCTGGGGTTTGGGAAAAAAAGGTTAAATCAAAATAAATTAAATAAAATTTTAATTAATTAATTTTTTAAACCTGATCCTCTGAGGTCTGTGACCTTGCTTAAAGCTGTTTTTACAGAAAAAATGCATGCAGTCACGAACTTTTCTAAATATGTAGTCAGATTGGAAATTCAATGGTCTGTAATCTTACAGCTCCCTCATTTAAAAAAAAATCGGTCTGACGTGTCCAGGTAATTGTCTGGTTTTTAAGCAGCTAGCCAGTGGTCTTTTGTGTCCTGCCCACAGATTGACATAGCTTCCATATCTGAAAACTGAAGCCAATGTGCAAGTGCTTAAATCTTCATTATTTGTAATGCCCTACAGGGGGCAACTCCTCGGGCTTAAAAAAGAACTCTGATTGTACAGAAGCAGAGCCAGCCCAAGGTTTTATAGGGCCTTAAGCTGAATTGGATTTGGGTCTCCAGCCCCCAACTAAACCCATTACCAACCAGCCACCTCAGCACTGCCAGTATTTCCATGCTTCATCATTTGTGCATTATACATCTAACACAGCCATTATCATGGATTATTAGTATGCTGCAAACAAGTAAAATAAACAAGCAAAAAGTGTATTTTAGTTGTTTTTTGTAATGGTCAAAAGGGCAGAACAGTTACAAGAATGTAGCATAAGCCTAAATATTATTTTTACAAAACAGTGCAAAGTAAAAACAGACAGTATTAAATAAATTAAATAGAAACTAACTGGCAAGAGAGCTAACAGCTGCTTACCAATCGTAATGCCTTTGGTTTCCATACAGCATCACCTGAGCTCACCACACCTTGACTGAAATGAAGGCTCATTTGATGCTTCTGTTTAGGTAATATCATTGTTAATGAATGTTAATGATAAATAACTAATATGTAATTATTCATGGAGACGTACCTTTATGCTGCAGCAGAAGTTTACAGTCTGTTAACGTATTTATCAAAATATTTTGCTTTCTTTTGTATGATTATTATTGATATATTATAAATATACATTTATCAACCTGTCTTGTGACATTTTACGTGCTCTTGGGGCCCACTTGTTAGTTTGGGGCCCCAAGCAGCTGCTTAGTCTGCTTATGCCTCGGGCCAGCTCTGTATAGAAGTCTGAGTAAAAACAGCCCTTGGCTCCCTTGATCTGTGACCTCAGTAAACACTTTCCTGTTAAGTTTTGGTTTAAAATCTCCAGTTTCAAGTGTTATTTAAAAAAAAGCGTGACTATTATTTAATTTTTGGTCCCCATTAGTGTTAAAAAGGTAAAGCAGGGTTTGCTTTAGGGTGGGCTTAGCTTGTTATTAACAAGTCACTTCATGAGCTTGCAGTTTCTCAGTCAGATCAACTTCTTTCTCATCAAATCTGGTTTCAAAGACTCAGCTCAAGGCCACATAGCTAGACTTTGATAACCACTAGTTGATATCACAGTGGCCACTTCCATCTATTATATACAGTCTGTGGTCGTGCCTCCTGCACACTTTACTTAGACAGCTCCTGGTGTGGATTCCTTAAAAACTATGTTTTAAGTTTAAGTTTCATACGTTTTATTCCTTAAATCCAGACATCTAGTTCTGGAGCCTAAAATGAACTATACAATGAATGAAAATGAAAATAAACAGTGATAAAATACAGCATAAGTGTAAAAGTAACATCAAAGAAACTGTAAAAACCATTGGTTCCACGCGGGACTCGAGCTATGGTCTTCCATGTCAGGGCGACATGACTTAAGCCACCCTTCCAAACTTCCAGATGCAGACTTTCCAAGCCTGGAAAACATTATTTTTTTTGTACTTGGATACATATTAACAGATATGAGATGGGGCTGAAAAAAAATTGTAACCAAGCAAATGAAAATGGGAACAACCGTGTCCAAGAACAAGAATCAATAATTACTTTGATAAACTGCTGTAAGTTTTTTCCTCACAATACTCTTTGTGTGTTCAGTGGCTGCTATAGAGACTGCATTATCAATTACCAGTGCACTTAAAGCTTCTACGTTCAATATTTATCTTTAAAGGATCAAATGACAGAGAATTTTTTACCCAGCTCAGCCTCCTTTTTAGCATCTTTCAGCTCCTTGTTTTGGTTTCCTGGGCCACATCCATGATGGTTTGCTTCACCGTCCTCACACTTACCGGTTCTGTTTATTGCCACAGCAGACAGCTGTTTTCAGCTGTAGAAAACCAAGATGTTGAAGCTAGTAGATCATTTTAAAGGCAGAAGCTCATGAACAGTGTTTTTTCAATAGGTTTTCAACATGCGATTCAGCTCTCAGCCTCAAAGGAGTTTTTGCTAGAAAGCATGTCACCCTTTTCCCCCAAAAAATCTCTGAACCCTGCCATATTATGTTAGAATTCAGCTCTCTCAGTGGTCCTCTTTGGATGGTTTTGTTTGATAGTTTCCTTGGTGGATATGAAAGATTAATGCGGCAGAAGCACCTGCAGCAGTTCCTCAATGACAGCTGTAAAAGTGCAACGGAACAGCTGTGAGAAGACAGCCCGGCTGCCGTGCCCCCATAAAACAAACTGTTAAACATGGTGTCACCGCTTTGTGAGTCATCCTGTAACTGCCCAGGCTCTCAGAATTGACTTTCCTTCCATGAGCTTCAATAGTGTTTTCTGTGACTGCGAGTGCACCTTTGATCTGATTCCTCTGTGTGATTTGGTTATCCTTGTGTGTTCATTTGTACATGTTTTCTTGCAGTTTGTGTGCACGTTGTTATTCCAGAACACACAAAAGGTGGTGCAGAAGAGCAGAGGGCCTGTGATTAGCTTATTAATTGATTAGCAGGAGCTTAAAAAAAACCCTCAGACCTTTGTTATGGTAGAGAAAGTTAAGAGTTATTACAGTGGGTCCACATGTTTAGTCAGAAGATGTTTACAGCAAAGCTTCATATACGTATGTCCTGTACTGCAGAAATTGTGGGTTTCCTCTAGTTGCTCTTATTTCCTCCCACAGTCCAACGACTGTGGTGTAGACTGTGGGTGCAATGGAAAGTGTAATGGTGTGAATATGTTCGTCTACCTGTTATAGACCGATGGTCTGTCCAAAATATACCGCCACATGCTTAAAGGGGAATTCCCCTGATTTTACAAAACAAATTGTTATTGAAGGTGTGAAAATTCAAAGAGTTGCATGAGCACTTTTTGAGGCAGCAGAGGGAACTGCACAAAGTCTGGTAAATATTTTGAAGTGATGTCACTTGAGTCTGCATCGGGGTTCTGGCCACAAGTTAAAAATAAAAGGTGTGAAGAAGCTTTGCAAGACATAGCTCACTTTGATCTATATTAGCTTCTACTAGCCAACATGTTATAATGTCTAGCTAAACGGCCTGTGGTTTAGTTACACGTACTAGAATTTGACAAAAATAAAAATAGCTACTGTGTGGTTCTGCTGAATTGATTGCGACCATTTATTTGAAATCTGCCCATCATTACAAAAAAAAAATCAGGTTTTTTTCCTTAATTTTGTCCTATATTTCCCATTCCAGTGGTTGGTGCTCATATTAAACATAACCAGTTTCATATATTGAGGTCAGTATATGTACAAGTAATCCCAAAAGGTCCTGCAGTTTTTTTTTCTACTCTTGGACACTTAAGATGGTCATCTCAGATTTACAGCTCTAGTTGTGAGTCCAGAAGCCCCACCTACCTCTCACTTAAACTTTGTGAGGGGCAGCCAATCAGAAGCAAGTTGGCTTAAATAAAGTGAGGTTGGTCTTAAAGGGGGAGTAGCTAAACAGCCAGGGAAGTGCTGGAGAGAGGACCTGAAAGAAGGATGCCGAGGCAGGATAAACTGATCTCAAAAAACGAGCCTTTATTAGCTGATCAAAAAAAAAACATACACATGGGTCAAACTGAACACAAGTGAGGGTGGGGCAGACGATCACAAAGAAGGGAAATCAGACACATGGAAATAAAATACATGTTCTTACATCATAACCTTTATTCTGATGACATTTAATCACTGTATCACTGTCACATCATGTAATTAGGTCTGCAGGGAATACTGAAGTTATGGATGTATTTAAGATGATCATATTTAATAATAATCTTATTTCTAATACTGCATTTTTTTAATACTGGCTACACAGGTTACCGTCTAAATGCATTTTAAAAAGAATAGAATAGAACAAAATATATTAACTTTATTGTCCACATTAGTGGAAAATTGTGCCCCTGCATTGAATAGTGCTGCTCTCTTTCTTTCACACATTGATCTTCCACATTTGTGGCTCCTAACCGTTGTAGGCAGACCTCTGGTTTAAGTGTCTTTAGTCTAGTGTGGCTCATAGCTGATAACTTTTACTCTCTGGACCAACTTTGGAGGGTTGAAGGGTTGGCAAGCATGGGCCTAAACATTTGAATAACTCTTGGGCGCCAGTTTATCTCGCCTGGTTGAGCAGGCAACCATATGCCACAAGGCTCAATGTCGTGGCCTGGGTTTGATTCTGACCCAGGAAAAAATGCCCCAAAAAATGAGGTAAAAAAACCCCCCCATTTGGATAACTCTCAGCCTGAGACACTTTCTGTCATCGAAATCATAGTCATTAAGCGCGCGATTCACAGTGGCTGCGACCTCATGTTAATAACATTAATTGTAAGATTGTGCATGTGGACACCTTTTCCTATATTGCTCCTTGTATTTGTCATATTTTGTATCATGTATGTCACCATTTCTCATTTACTGTCTCAAGATATGAGGTTTTTTTTTAGCTATATTTCAGGCCTTCATGTTACAGGCTATGCTGGAGTTCCTTGTCACTGTTTGTGGTCCTTTATCAACATTGAGTGTTTATTAGATGAGTTTAAATGTGAGCTGCCACTGGAGTAGATGTGGCTTGTTGCTTCCACTTTCAACTTCATCTGTGAACAGCCAGTCTTCTGTTATTTACACAAAGGACTAGCTTTGGACTGGCTGAAGTACATTTCTGAAATAAACTGCTCTCTAGAGTAGACCTTGAATGGATAAAATAATGGCACTTAAAGCCATATGCAGTGAGTGTGTGTTTTTAAAATTGTTCATTTGTTCATGTTTTAAAGGAAGAAAAAAAATAATTTGACAGATGAAATGCTGAAATGTACGAGTACATGTGACACGCCTTTATGCAGCCTTTTTGAGCTTAAAAACCCCCGCCAGGGTGCCTCCGGGGTAAACTGCATCACAAGTCACTGAACCATATTGATCATAGTCAATTAATATGTAGCACACAAAAGACTGCGAGAAGACCTGCTGAGGAAGACTGCTGCTATGAAACGGCACACTCCCATGCAGACATTCTCCAAAGCATCCAGGAAGTGGGTTCACTTTGGAGCCCTGAAATCTTAAAATCAGACGACACTCGTGCTTGAAAACAAATCTTTAAAAAAATCCCAGAGCACTGTTATTAAACTATTTTTAAAGAGGTCACATCTTTTGAAGAACAGAATCAGGTGTTTCTTTTTTATTTGAGGTCAGTCAGAATTATTATTTTGATGTCATGATTTTCTGTTTAAAATGAAGGCAGCTGCAATTTAAACATCTCTGTTCACACACGTAATCTATGAATCACAGGAATGATTATATGCTGAAGTCATCAGTGAGTTGGGATCTGTTTTGTGTGCTCAAAATGGCACAGAAGTCACTTGTTTTGCAGAAAGTTTATTTAAAATAACAGATGTGAGTGGGTTTAATGTGCACTTTAGGGCCCAGTATCCATAAAGAGACACCCCACTGTGCATTATTTGCCATCATCAAAGAATGCAACCACACACTGACACAGAAATTTTCCTTTCAGGATGTCACATATTGAGTCTTACTCACACATCCTAAGATCATTTCTTCTCTTTCCCTCCTTTTCCTTTCAATTCATCTTTTATTTTGTTAGCCATTTGAGCGTTGGGAAATGAAAGCATTTGCATTGAAAGGACAGGTGGGTGTGAGACACCAGCGAGCGTCTGAATTGTAGCATTAAGAGCATGAGAGAAGGGAAAAAAAATCAAAAGTAAGAACCATTCAGACGGCAGGAGGAGCAGGGATTTGAGCAGATATTAAAAGATGATTGTGCGTGGGCTTTTACTGCTGTGCTCTGGAGAAAGAATGTAAACCCTGTATCAGTCAGAGTGAGGATAATAAACAGTAAAAACATCAGAACACAACACAACAAACACAAACAAAAAGAAGGATGGGGAAAAGCGCGCCGTATAAATAGTTCAAATATTTCAAGTGATTTCAGAATGCGATGGTGAAATACTGGATGTTTGTGTCCTCAGCTGCTGCAAGTTCCTCTAGTCTGTGGTGGTCTTCTCTTGACTGTAACTGTATTATGGACACAAATGTTAAACAAAACCATCAGTTAGAGGTGAGAATTGGTGTGATTTTGTAACATTATGATAAGTTTTGCTTGTTCTGCTCATGCATCCTCCAAAAAAATAAACAAAAACTTGAAATTAAGTAATGAGTAGTCAAGTGATGTTTTCGTTTTGTGTGTGACTTGTGAATCAGTGTTCTGTCATTCCCAAACACTCATCTGATCTCATTTTTGACAGCTACATCAACACTAAAAAATCATTGATGGTTACATCAGCGTTACAGCATTTTTCAATACTTTTCCTCTTATAAAGTCTTTTTGTTTTTAAAATACTTTGTTGTTTTCACCGCTCTTTGTCTCTCATATCACACTTTTGATTTGTTGATCTCGTGTAGGCATCGCAAGCAAGTGTGCGAGTAAAGAAAGAGAAGGCTCAGAGTCAGAGTTCAAAGTGATTTCCTTTCTACTTTAAGACTTTTGTTACTTTATTAAATCGGACATTTTGCTGCATGTCAGAACGCAGTGTTTATTGCCTTGTTTTTCGTTTTACAGCATAATTCTGTCAGCCACTTTGAAACAGACTCAATAGGCAAAAGACAAAAGTAGACTTGATCCACTTACGCATATAATTAGTGTAACTTGTGCTGCATGTGGATACAGTGGCCTCAGTCACCTCTTTTATTAAGTAGAGACGGTGGGAAACAGTGACACACAGGTGTTTTAACGCAGTAGGTCAGGTCTCACAGAAACTGTCAAACTCACATTGAGCTTGAACAATTTCAAGAATGTGAGTAAAAGTACAGTATGTACTACTGTCATGTACAGCTGGTAGTAACTATTCCAATTTTTAGTCATGCTTTCATGGCTAAGGTGCTGTTGACAGCAGCGCAAGTCAGAAATACAGCATCTTAACTCACTTTTATGTTCCTGAGCAGATGATTTCTAATGACTTCAGTAATATTTCCATCAGTCTGAGCTGAACTTTGTCTTTAATATTAATTAATATTTTAATTGGTCATTCTAAATTGGCCTTAGGTGTGTATATGAGTCAGTCAATCAAAGGGTTAGTTTTCAGACCTAGTTGGCTAAGTGCAGGGTTTCTGTCATGTATTATAAGTAAGGATGTTCTTTTGTTTTAACAACAGAAAAAAATCTAAATAATCGACTAAAAGTAAGAAAACACTCTAGAACAGCCTAAGGGTTAAACGTTATCCATGTTAATATTGCATGTGTATTAAGAGCCTTTTGAAATGGTTAATCACATTGTTCAATAGTTAAATTATATTTTAAGTGTTGCCGAGATGTGTGGCACTTTGCTCCGTGTATAACATCACACACACGATGTTAGTTTGCAGGCTGTGGCTGATGTTAGCCATGCTTGCTGCAGCCGGTTAATGTCCACATGTTGGTGGAAACTCTGGTTAAGTTTTCCTCTATTCAAATTCTCTGACAGTCGTTCGTCTTCTACATCAGAGTAATTCAGAACCGAGCTGGTTAGCATGTCTTACTTTGGACCTGTCTTGTTTACATCTTCCAGTCACAGAGAGAGTGGTGCGATCGTCTGTGGGGGCTACAGCCCCGTCTAGGGGAGGGTGGTGGTGGAGGGGCAGCCAATCAAAAGAAGGATGCCTAAAAAGGGGAGGAGCTAAATATCTTGTTTCAAACAAAGGATGAACTGAGGTGGATGCATCAAAGCCCAGTATAAGGCCCAATAATTATTATTTTGTTATTTGGTTTTGTTTTTCTTTTGTTTTTTTTTGTTATCCCTGCATTATTCTGCCAGCGCGCTGTATGACTGCAGTTTATGCATCACTCTTGAGTTTGCAGCTCCTGACTTTAGTTTTAATAAATTTATCTCCCCTCCTCAGAACCATGTGGAACCCAGCAAATGAGCAGCCGGGACAGGTGACTGCCAGGATGGAGACCACGCCATCTTTGGGTAGTGCAAGCATCTCCATCTCACAGCAGCAAGCACCTAAGAAGTTTGCCCCTGTGGTTGCACCTAAGCCCAAGTTCAACCCTTACAAACAGACGGGAGAGGCCACACACTCCGAGTCTGCAGGTAATCACACAGGAAGCAGCTTCAGATCACTTTAATTAAGAAAATATAAATTAACTTAAAAAAAGAAGTCCACACTTTGCAGAGTTTATTATTGATATGATATTTTTTGTTAAACTGAGCACTTTATGATGCACTCTTCATTTTTAGTACTCACCCACACTTCATCTTCTGCAATTAGCAATAAACTTGCCCTAGCTTACAATGGTTACAGGTGTAATAGAGTACATTTTAATGTTTGTGAGTGTCTTGTGCTTTTTTTTTTTTTTAATTCAACATTATATCTAACTGTTACTGAACCAGAAACCTAAT
>VUQS01059073.1:21144-35741 GCA_015108495.1 Heterochromis multidens | reverse complement strand
TTAGTAAATTAAAAAAAAAAAAAAAAAAAAAAGGTTTTCATGGCCAGTTGATGATTTGTGGCTCCATTAAAGCCTTGTGATTCTAAAATGTCACTTCACCAACATTTAATCCACACCCATAGCCACTGTCTTATTTTCAGCATTATGCATTGTCCGGGTATTAAGAGGATTAATGAAACAATATGAAGAGGGTGGGAATACATGTGTAGATTATATAATAATTGCAGTGTTGTACTTTGTAATGTAAATGTTTTACTCTTGTGAGCTGAATGAGGTCAAAGTTATATTAAAATCATCATGACCTCTGTGACCTGAGGAAACCTGACCTGTTAATGTCACCTTTTACAGTATTTGCATTTTACTGCAGTAATTATATAAACTGGGTAGTGCTTAAAATTTTGCCTTTATTAGAAACTATTTGAGATCATCTGTTTCATAAAGCTGAAAATATGGAGAAAACTGTTAAATAGCTTCTTTTTGTGCACATGTGCAGTGTTTCCAGCTACTGTGGGTTTAATGCTATGTGCCATTATTGGTTAAACATCTATAGGTTGCAGCATCTTGTAGACTTTACAGCTGTTATGGGATGCTTAAGCATTTCCCTTTCCATTAAAACATTTAGTAATGACACTTGATTGGTTGTTGTAAGTATTTTGAACATGCAAATATGTAAAGCCATCTGCAGACATCTCCACTTGTCAGTGGATAAGACGTCTTTATGAACAGATTATCTGGGTGTCTCCTCATTTGTTTATTTAATATCTTTTACATCAAACGTGGGGACTGCCTGATGTAAAATTGAGGATTAGCATAAAAAATTAGGGACAAGTCAATTTGGCACAGCGTCCTGCTGTCCCTTTTGTCTAGCAGAGGCCAGCATCGGGGCTGGAATGAGCAATCTCAGGCCATGTTTTAAGGAGCACTTGTTCTGATTAAAGCCCCAGCAGGAGGAAGTGAAAGACATATATGTCTCAGACAGTGACCATAAGATTTTAGGGTTTAAGTTGATTTCATATGGTTCATGCACTATAGGAAGGTAATGATTGTTTTTCGTAGAGCCGCTAATGCTCCAGTTTTTTATGCAGGTTTTTATGCTGGAATTTAGCTTTAAATATTTCTTTTTTGCTAGTTTTGGGGAATTTTAAAGGTTCTATGATTAAAATCACAATGCAACATCCTGTCGGAGAGGTGGATAAAATAGGATGAATAACTGTACAAGGTAATGCAATCCAGTGCAACAGCTCTGCAATAAAAACTACCCCTCTGAAGCATATTAGTCTCAGCTTTGTTAAAACACTATTGACAGCAGTGTGTCATTTAATGGATGCTGTCAAGCTCTGAAAATAGTTTTAAAAGCCCTTGTGTTATTGATGTAGGACACTGTGGCCTTACCTTAAAACCCAGAGGAATAAATCATTATATTTTATGAGAAAAGACCTATTTTACAGCTGATGATGTTCTTTGACATCTCTTGCTTTTTATTTAAAGTCACAGAGACGTATGCTGTGTAAAATGTTTAGCACACGTGTTGGAGGATTTCTGTGCAGCTGTGTGCACAGATCAACAAATGCTGATGACGAGTCAGTGTCCGCTCAGCGCTCTCTGGGACTTCTCTGTTTCGGTGTGACCTACGCACAAGAACAGGGTGGTAAACGTGATGTCGAGGACAGAAGCCGTCCTCCCGAAACAGACCGGAGATTCACTTTCTGCTGACACTCTTGGGATTTCACACCAGGAATATCTTTCGAATTTTGTCTTGTGCCTTTTTTCCCACCTCCTTACTCTGACCACTATTTTGAGTGAAGTTTCAGTCTTTAGAGGCGCCTCGTCGTTGATTCACTGCCTCGTGCAAACAGCTGCTTTAAATTTCTGTTTAGAATGATCTTAGTCAAGCGTTCAGATGGGGATTTTTTTTTTCCTCCATGAAATGAATGTAAACATTTATATGGTGTGAACAAAAACTGTGAGACAAGCACAGGAAACTGAATCACTCTGGAGTGAGTCATCATTAGCAGTTCTATTCAGAATATTTCAAATATTAAATGCTTACAGTTTGATTGATGTGAAGCGATAGATGGCCTCAAAACCACAACCTTTGATACTGAAGTTATTTTGCGTCAATAACATGCTGTTATGTCTCATAATGTCTAGCTACTCATTATCAAGATAAAACTTTTTGTGTAGTGGGCTAATCATAGTGAAAGTTAAACATCTGAGAAGTGCTGTTTTTGGTTTAAAAAAAAAACAAAAAACTTTTCACATTAAGTTAACAGAAACCTGCTAATTGTTTGCTCACAGCAGTTCCAAAGTGTCGAACATGTGCATAAGCTGTTTTTATTCCTCCCTGCTTGACTGGCCAGAGGCAAACTGACTACCGGTTGTTATGTCAGAGTCCCTCATGGGTGTCACCAGGAGAATTTACAGGAAATCCACCACTGAGTGTGTCAGTGTCCCCGTAGATACCACAGGCCCCCGCTCTGAGCGCATACAAAGGCAACTTTTATCTTAACTGGAACACATGCTCTACCTCAGCTACTTGTTGTATTTTTTTTCTGCCGTGTGTGCAAAGTCTAACTGAGGAGAATCTTTCTGCTTAGAAGTTTGACACAATGTTGTATTCTTTGTTCTCACAGTATTTATTACAGTGTATATTTCATGGTCCTGTATTGTATAACAGCCATTAATTTTTAGTGTAATCTTACAAGAATGAGGCATTTCACTTCTCTAAATCTCACGGCTGGTCCTGAAAGTTCATAGTATTGCTAAAATGATTTTCTACATATCCTGTCTATTCTTTCATGGTTGTGTCTATGTATTGTAAGGAAGTTCGACTGCTGAGTAAGATTTCAAAAACTGAACTTGCTCATGGGAAATCTTGGCCTTCTAGTCATTCTAAGTTCATACTGTTTAGCTTGACCTGGATTTTAATTTTAGAAGCTGATATTTAGGCCATTATTTAAGAATTTAATAATATAAAATAACAGCAATTATAAACTTCATAATCTCTAAAAGTGCACCCCTGAAGCTTGCAGCACCTGGTATTTCCAGGCAGCCTCCCATCCATGTGCTAACCAGGCCCGACCCTTCTTAGCTTCTGAGATCAGACGAGATCGGCTGTGTTGATTGGTCGCACCAGTATATAGTGATGACGACACTGATGCCAAATTACCATAAGCATTTAGTCATTTCTGCACTGACTTTTAATAACCCTAATATCCGGATTATCTGTGATCATATCAGCTGATAGAGTGACCCAGGTGATTTGTTTCATCCATCCTGAGTCTGATCTGGGTAGCAGCAGACAAAGCCAGACATGCCTCCAGATCAGTTGCCCAAACCACTTCAGCTGGCTTCTTTTGGACACACAGGAGCAGCAGCTCTGCTCCGACAGTCGTCATCTTCTTGTTTGTTAGGATAAGCCTTTCCATCTTATGAAGAAAAAACATTTTCATTTTGTTTGAATTCAGACTCTCATTCTTTTGGTCACAACCTAAAGGTCATGAGCCTGAACTGTAGATTCATTGGCAAGCTTATGGCTTCTGGTGTTGCGTCTTTAGTTTTTGGAGCCAGCACAGCGATGTGAAACATTGACGGTCATCTATGTAACGTCTACAGAGTGTGTAAAGACAGAATGTAACAGCCTGCTGGGACTAGCAAAATAAATACTGACACCAGAGTTGGTGTTCATTTTAAGGATTGAATGAATCATTTCTCTGTGAAATGACTAATCAGACCACATATAAAAATGAGAAAATAGCGACTAGAATGTTTTCGTGGCACATTCTCACAGTTTTCACACCCGGTGTGGACGCGTAACTGTCCTCATATGTTACATGCTCAGTGTAGCCGCATGGTAATACCGTTTTATGCATAACATAATTCATACTAACATAACACTACTTAAATATATGTATAATGCTCGAGAACAAAAGTTTTATTCTCCAAGCTCATTGGTGATTCATTATCTGCTGATTGCTTTTTGTATGAGTGCTCCATTGATGATGTGATTTGATGTGGCATTTCCTTTGATGCGCTATGAGCACATGACATTCTAATCAGTATTTGGAGAGAGCACTCAGCTCCTTGAGTTGCTGTATTAGATTAACTTCTTGTATTGCTGCTTTAAACATCTCCTTAAATGATCCAAGATATTTCAGAACATCTCGGTCATGATAGTTAAAAAGCTCTGTGAATCAAACCGATTAGGACACCTAAGAAGTTACATTAAACATCCATTAAATTTAATTACACTTAAATGTGATGTTAATATTTACAGTCTTCAACTCTACTTGTTGGCTTTAGAAAAGCCTCCTCACAAATGTTTCATTTTATTGGATCATAAAGTCATATGTATTAAGTTAAAGTTGATAGCTCACACGCCCTGTGACACTTGTAGCACAGAAGAACCGGCTCGTCTGCAGGTTTACAACCAACTGTCTCTTTGAAAAGGTTTCACGTTATGAAAGTGGTAGAGTTTATACAGCAGTCACTGTGGCTGTCTGCTGTGACATATGACTCGCTTCATTTACTCGCTCTCCAGTTTGTTTAGAAGAAACGACAGCAAAGCTCCCCTCTGCACCTTTGATGAATCACACTTTCACTCAT
Source organism: Heterochromis multidens (assembly GCA_015108495.1). Classification (NCBI taxonomy): domain Eukaryota; kingdom Metazoa; phylum Chordata; class Actinopteri; order Cichliformes; family Cichlidae; genus Heterochromis; species Heterochromis multidens. The sequence continues at coordinate 31,136 of VUQS01059073.1, read as the reverse complement.
CACAAAACGCTGCTAACAACACATCTTAAGTCACTAATTGTTCAGCCCATTTATTATTTCAATTGTTCAGATAAAGACTCTGGCTTTAAATCGTTCACCTTTCCTCAGTATTTGTTTCTTTGCTTTTATACAAAAACATAATCTGCCTATTGTTCCTGATCTCAGTTCCTCCTCCCGTGGGATTTCTCCGTAGAATAGCAGAAGCCAATTTTGGTCTACTCCTTTTACACTTAAAACAAGTACATCTCCAAAGACTTCAAATCCCTCCCTTGCATCTCTAAACCAAATGAAGTCATAAATCACTCTTCCATACATATCATGCTAATTAGGAACAGGGCTCAGCTGCTCTTTACCAGCAGAAGATGGAATAAAACGGGTCCATAATTATGTCAAAACAATGTGCTCTCAACCTCTTCCACAGCACATTTGGAGTGGGTATGTGGAGATAAAACATGTGGACTTAAAACACTTTTTGTCCATTTTGTCTAAGAGGGATTATGTTTTTGCTACTCAATAAAGCAAAGCTTTTTTTCCTGACTTCCCTTTATTTTGAATACTGGTTATTTCAGGTTTGTACAGATGTGAAAGAATGATTTTAGAGGGTGGGTATTGTTGACGTTCTTGAACTTTGGCTGTCATGTGTGGACCAACACTGGCTCACTGTCCTGCCCTTATTTAGACTCAGTGCAGCATGTGTAAATGCTAACAGACAGCAGAGACTCAAGCTTTCAGCAATAAATCAAGTTCATATTGCGGGAGATGATTTATATGCTGCACGCCCAAAATGCTCTTTCCCTATATTTTAGGTTTCTTCAGTTTGTTCTCTTTCTGCTGCAGACTGTTCTGTTTGCAGAAATGTGGGCTGTATTATGCGAAAGGCAGTTATATTCTTTGCCAGGCTTTGTCCTAAGTCCTTAGAGGCCAGATGGCCACCGCTTACACACGTGTAACTCTGATAATGTTGTACATATGTAAATCTGAAAACATATGCTAAACCTTCAGTACAATCTTCCTCCCCCACAGAATTGACTAATCCTTACTGCAGATCAGAAGTGCTTTAAAAAAATACTCATTTACAACCTGCAAAGGTTTTTTTTATTACTCTGCTAGAATCTCTTAATATCTGTTGCACTTTTTAACATGAGCAGTTCGAGACTTCACACCTCCACCAAGGTTGATAATTCCATCCGCAATATACATGAACTGAGTCTCTGGATCCAGAAGGAGATTGATATCTGGATTATTCTGTGATATTTTTTATTGAATTGATATTTTTTTTGAAGATATGGCAATTTTTCGTCATGGTAAACTAGGATTTTTTTTTTTTTTAAAGTATAGATCCTAGATTTCCATGACATTTGGCTAGTTTAGCATGCAGCCCATATACTGAAACCTTTGCTTCTGTCCATCTATCATCCATCCACCCACCCACCCATTTTCTGACACTTACCTGGGTTCAAGCCACAGTTCAACCAGAGATACCTGGACCTCTCTCTCTCCAGCCACCTCCAACTCTTCCAGGGAATACTGAGGCCTTTCTAAGCCAGCCGAGATATGTCATCTCTCCAGTGTGTCCTGGTTCTTTCCTGCCAGTAGGACATGCCTGAAACAGTTCACTTAGGCATTCCAGCCAGGTGCATGAACCACCTCAACTGGCTCCTTTCAAGCAGGGGCTCTACTCTAAACCCTTCCTGAATGGGTGAGTTCTCCGAGGCTGAGCCCAGACACCCTTCAGTGGAAGCTCATTTCTACGGGTTGTGTCCACAGTCGTATTCCTTCGGTCACTACCCACAGCTCATGGCCATAGGTGAGGGTAGGAATATAGATCGACTGACTAGTAAAATGGCAGCTTCTTCTTTACGCACAGCTCTATCTTTACAACAACAGACCCATACAGTGTCCACATCTCGGCAGAAGGTTCACCAATCCATCTGTCAACCTGTCGCTCCAGTCTCCCTTCACTTGTGAACAAGACCCTGAAAATTTTTAACTCCTCCATTTGAGGCACAGAAGCCCCTCTGAACTAAATAATTTTTAAAAATCATTCAACTCCATGCATTACTTTTTGAGTAACTAACAGACTTCCACGGAGGAGATCATAAAATACACTACACTAAAAAGCATTTGCACACATACATTCAAGAATGAGTCATTCACAGTTATCAGTATTTGAAGTGTTGATAAATGTATCACTTACTTAAAAACAAAAGTTTAATACAAGTCCCACAGTGTCACAGCTGGAGCCATCCCCACCCCTTTATCACCCTCTTAACAATACTCTGGTTCCCAATAACCAATTACACCTCTTACGGCCTCTCAAATAACTTTAATCAGTGATTAGGATTCCTTGTTCACAAAGCAGCTACTTAAAAGTAATTGCTCAATAAAGAGAGGGGAAGTTGTCGTATTAAGTAGGTGTTCCTGCTGCTTCTCTCATTAGTGCTCACTTGGAGCTTTCATCTCCCTATTGTCACAAATGGAGTCAGCTTCATTCACAGCACAGGAACCATTCTCACTCTGCCTGCTTCACACTGCTTAAAAGCCTAACAGCATTAGCACAGCGCAAAGCAGCAGAACAGAAAGTGCTCAAACTCGTGTGATTTTTTTTTTTTCTGGATTTATTAGAAATATAAATATTAGGTCCCATGGCTGACACCAATGGGACAAAGTTTTGTGGACTTCAGCAAAGACTCAGGATTTGATTTGTAGTGGTGGTACCTCCAGCTTGGTCGTATTTTTCAGCAAGCACAATTGCTGGTGTCTGTGGTCAGAAAGGAAACAGCAGAAATAACAAACAGACCAATAACAAACAGACTCCCAATTTATTTAAAGTTTAAAAAGATTTTTCTTCACATATTATGTCACTCTTTAACTGTAGGTGAGAGGTATTCATTTTGATGAGGATGAAGACAGATTTGACTGTGTCTGGTTGAAAAGAAAGAGAAGTGAAAATTTTTAAAAATATTTCTGTTTGCACTGCAAATGGTGTTTTTAGTATGTAGATTTCTGGGTGAGATTTTCCCCCCATTTTGCAATTTTTAAAACAACCACCGTGCTTTAATATAGAACCAAAATGAATATTGTAATAACTTGCTTCAGTGTTTTTGCTCACTCTTACATGCTCTCATTTTTTTTTTAGACTGGTCTCCCTACAGAAACTGTGGTTTACATTTTAATAATATTCATCAAGATTACCACCTCTCGTTCTAATATTGACTCAGAGGCAGGAACTGGGTCCAGGAACCAAAACTAGAACTAGGTCCTGCAGATCGTAGAAATATAAGTTGAGTTCCTTGTTTTAAGGGTCCTTGAGGTTGTATTGGAAGACTTGACACCAAGCCTGCAGTTTACGGTTATTACTCCACCAAGATTATCCTAAAAGAAAGGAAAAAGAAGAACCTTTGCACTTTATTTCTGCATTGGCCTCACTGGTGGATGCCCTCTTTGAATGCCCCTGTACTTTATTTCTGTTATTTTTACAGTAATCCAGTTAGTCATATGTTATGCATTTAAACATGCTAAATGTGAATAACACTTCTAACATGAGGTGAGCATGAAAGAATAATAATGATGAGTGTAAATAATGGTATAATAATAGCATGAAACTGACCATTAAAGGTAGCCTAAATGGTTTTTGATCACATATTTTGCTGTTGAATATTGTTGCTGATACAACTTATCTGCAACCATGCGCTAACTACTAGCCGGCGATAGTAAAACTTGAAACAGTGACACAAATCGGTGATTGTTTGTCTTTAGAGTAAAAGTTGCACTTTTTGAAATATGTTAGCTGTAGCAGTAAGACACAACTTTTAATTTGAAGGTGAACGGTGTTTCCGAGTGTTTGCAGACAAGTTGGCATCTTCCATGCAAACTATGGGCATCTGCGACAATCTGCTAGTGAGCAAAGCAATCACAAGGAGGTTTTTGGTGCAGCACTGTATACCTCTTTCCAACCAGTTTCACTTGGCCGCTGCCAGCAACCACTGCCAGCTGGTCCATTAATACACATTTCTCCCTATATAAAAGATGGACATGGCCATCGTGATGCCACCTGTTGGTTAGCAAGTCCTGTGACGCAAAGTCTTAAAGTAGGCCTGCCCTCAAGAAAACCCTTCTTTTACCGTCTTTGTTGACTCTAATTATAACTATAATTCTAATTATAATTCATAAAATGAACGTTGTGTTGTAATTAATAAGACTTGAAACTATCGATTGTTTTCCAGAGAAGTCGCCCCCTGCTGGTCTTTAGAAAGAATGTCGGTTTAAGGCACTTATTTCATATACAGTCTATGGCTTTAACCATTTTGTAGCTTTGGAGATTTTCTAGTTTGAAGCCATTAAAGTCATGACTATTTGAATGACACTCTGGAGATCTTCTGGTCACAGGTGATGTATTTTCAAAGTGAGCTCATTCCTCTTATAAAAGAATTTTCAATTATGGAAATAAGCTATAACATTACATGCCACTTAAATTGAAAGGCTTCTCTTAAAGCTTACAGACTGTTTCTTTCCTGACCCTGAATCAGCTGCAAACATCTCCAAGGCTGAGTGCATTTTTTCATGAGAGAAAATGGATTTCCTTGAAAAGACTACCGGGGGTGCAAACAGTGCGGGTGAAGTTCTTTTTTTTTTACGTACGCACATTAATGCGATTCGGTCCTAAATGACAGGCGCGATGACGGATGGGAGAAAAAAAATTAGGTCAAGGGGGAAAATAACCAGAAAGATCCTTTGAGCAAAGACGCCTATTGACCCCTGTTCCAGCTCCAAGTCTTGCTTTCCACTGTTCCACGCACAGAGCTGTAAGACCTTTTCAATAAAACATTTACAACTCTTGTGTTTCCTGAAATGATGAATCCAAAACATCTTTGATGTTTGAGAGAAATGTACATGCAACTTAATGATTTAATTCTTTGTAAGCCACAAGTTACAAGTGACTTATATTCTGGTAAAAAGGATCTGTGCTGGAGCAGGAGGGGAGGGCGGGCTAGGCCCGAGCCTTGTTGTCGAGCAGCATATTTTATTTTCTCTCCCAGAGGTTTAGAGGAGCTGTTACACTCTGGAGTTTTAGTGGAGGTCACAAGGTTATTATATAAACAATTCACATGGAGGGCCTCAAGTACCCAGAGGGAATGTTTAATGCAATGCTCACAATTTCTTGAATGTAGTAATGCTCAAGACGCAGACATGTCCAATTTTAACCGTGCTGCATTATCTCTCTGTCTCCTTTTTTTTCCTCTTTCTGCTGTTTTGTTGAGGCAACTGAAAACCACGCTTAATTAATTTGGTCAGCTGCCTTGGATAAACTACACTGATGACATCAATTAGATTCTAATGAAAACAGATAAAAGCCATGGAATGCAAATGGAATTTCTGAACAGGACTCATCAAAGTCTTAGCATTGGAACAAATTCCCATTACGTCTCATAAAAGCCTTTAATTTGCAAAGCTCATGTCTGGTTTGGTACTTAGAAGTACATGGTCAAATGATTCAGTCTTAAGTCCTGTGCCGAGAGAAGCCAAATCAGAATTTAATTTGGCACGTAACTCCTTATCCTGTCTGAAACATGTGGCGAGATGCAATCCTTGGATTAGTGTGGACTTCAGAACCACAAATTTAGCTTGTTTCTCCTCGTCTGGCACGGCAAACACCTAGTCTCACCCGTCTGTAACATAACATTTAAATTTCAATTTCAGGGAGAGGGGAAAAAACATGCTTGCTCCAGATTAGTACTTCTTAGTTAACCAAATTGCTGCAATTATGTGTGTCAGTCCGTTGACGTGGGATAACGAGGCTCCACTTCTTTGTCTCATTCAGTCGCCGTATCTCTTTTTTAAAAACCCATATGACCTCTTTCAAATGTCTGATTTGATTTTGCACTTCAGGCAAATTATGATGAATTATGATATAATAATAAAAAATCTTCAACTAATCTCACTTCTCAGCATTTTGTACAGATGCTGGTTTTTAAAAAACGTGCACTTTCCATTAACAACTTCTATTCAACTTTATCCATAGTTAATTTTCTGTAATATATTAGGATATTTTTATATTGAGTTATTGTATTATTAGAGCTATTTGTAATCTGTAATATATTGTATTATTTAATATTGGTATTTTAACTTAATTACTTTTCTTACTGTCCTTGAGCAACTGTAACCACATAATTTCCTCAGGGATTAATAAAGTATTCTGATTCTGATTAAGTAACTTTCCACATTATACTGTATCTTTCAGTAGGTTCAACACCTTAATGACAAAATGTGATTATTGTGTTTTAAGCTTAAATCAAAGTCAGAATAATCAGTTATATCCTGCTGAGTTGTTTTCATTTGACTTGCAAGTTACTGTTAATAATAAAATTGCTGTGGCACTGAACAAAAAATGTTCGGTTCAAATTAAAAACAGCATATATTTGTGTAGACAGCCTTCATATGGCAAACGTGTTTGCAAACAGTTACCTATTTACATATCCTGCAGTTACAAAGATTAATATTAGCATTTGTTTTGAGTTTATTTTAACTCTGTTAACATCTCCACTAACTCCACAGAGAGATGTCTAGCTGTTCAGTGGCTACATGCACCACTATTACCTCTTTCCCACTGATGGGTTGCTGGTATGGAGTCGGGTCTGCCTCAGTGCCTTTTGAGAATCAGCTCACATTTCGATAGGTTAGAGGACCGAATGTTAAACAGCGATAGGTAGTGCAAGTTGGAGAAGTGGGAAGAAAATAATGGTGGACAGCATCTGTGAGCTACATGAGCCAATTATTGGTGAATTTCTTACAGTAGCCCCCCCCAGTTAGCCTCTGGTATCAGTGGTTCCAATTTTGGGCTGAGCAATTATTATTATTTCTTTTTTGGGGTAACTTGTGGAACTAGTAATAGATTAGGCACCAGCTCTGGCACGTTTCAGTGGAAAAGAGGTAAATGTTCACCACCTAGTTACTGATTTTGTTGTGTGGTACTGAACAGGTAGCATATAGTGGGTAGCAATTTCCTGCTGAGGAATGGGCAAAAGTAATACTGAGATCAGTGAACCAAAACATTAAAGTTATAGGCCGGAAAACCAGAACAAAGAGCTGAAAGGTGCTTTTTATATACATACATATATACACATACATACATATATACACATACATACATATATACACATACATATACATATATACACATACATATACATATATACACATACATATACATATATATACATATACACATACATATATATATATATACATACACACACACACAACTTAACCTTAAAACAGATGCAGATGTATTAATATTTACTCAGAATGATAATGTGATATACTTGAATTTTTGGAACAACATACTTAATAAATCATGTTTGCATCAACATGCTGGACTCTGCAGAGCCATTCATGTATTTATGCACTATTAAGCTCAACAGGCTTAGTGTGTAATCTACTTTAAACCTTGACTGTGCAGAGCGTCATGTGAACTGTTCTGTTTCTCTTTCTTCATAGATTTGTAACCCTTTACCTTGTTTCCTGGACCTGTGGCACTGGTTGTTGTAAATAAAATGATTTTAAAAAAGTTTCATTTCTTTTCTGTGTTTATTCAGCAGTGGAATGTGTGTTCTTTCACAATTGTGACAGTTTGTCTGTAGAAAAAAGGGGAAGTATTTAATGAGCCGTTTTTGTTTTCTTTGTATGTATGTGTGTCTGTGTGTGTGTGTGTGTGTGTGTCTGTGTCTGTGTGTGTCTGTCTCCATTTCAGCGGACTACCCTCCCCCTCCGCCACCTGTTGAAGAGTCAACCGGCTTCCTGTCATCCCCTGGTTCCTTCCCTCCTCCACCACCAGTGAACTCATACGATTATCAGGTGAGAGGAGCTGCTGTTGTATTAAATTTTCTTGGTTGTCAGTAACTCTCTAAGAGTCACAGAAAGCAAAGACAGCCCCGAGCGCTACACTGAGTTCATGTACCAAGTCCAGCAAAAGTATCTGTTCATTTGAGCTGCAGCCAACTGCAGAGACGTCCAGCTCCAGATGCTGCCTGGAGCCAGCCGCTCTTCACTCGTGGACCCACACACACAAACATTTCTGAGGGCTCTGATGCAGGAAGGATGGAAGGCTGACACCTATTGGTGGAGCCTGGTCACTTTTCTGTGCTTTGCTGGTCAAAATACCCACAGGCATTTGGCCCTCCTGGGATCTCTGGCCTCTGTGCTCTGACTGACGCTCTCAGCTCTCGACCTCTGCTATGAAATCCTCCAAGTGCTTCACATTCCTTTGTTCACTGAAAGCAGGAAGAAAAAAATCTCCCTCTTCAAGCCCCTCATTTGATCTGACCAGTTTTCTATCCTAAATGAATGCTTCCTTTGTAAGTTTGGAGACAGAATGTTGCATAATTCAAATAAGTTATGCACTGTGTGTAAATTCACCACTCTTCCCACGCAAACTGTAAACACAGTAAGTATAAAACCTGAAGCCTTAAAAATCCTTAGGATTATCAATATATATGCATTCATGCTGTGCTATGACCTTAATGTAATCTAAAGCACATTCAAAGTTCTGCAGTTATTTTAAAAGGTGCAGTGTTATGACTCTTGGAGTTCTGAATTTCATGGTTTTGTTTTTAACCATGGGAAAGTCAGGTTCAGCCAACCAGCAGAGCTACTCTCCTTTAACGCTTTTAGAATTGGCAGAGCACAGAGACAGTGTGGGGAATGCAATAAGCATACAACAGAAGTTACTTCTCTTCTTAGAAATCTACAGAAACCTTTCAGCAAATTATTAGATTCTTAAACTTCCACATGCTCCTTCGTGTAATGAAAGCAGCTCACTTTGGCTGTGTGTTTACTAGGTGCTTGCCATTCTCAGTTTTACTAAACTAGTTCAGCTACCTAGATTCTGGGTGCTGCCCAATAATCAGTATTGATCCTGTAGACTTTTTACAGTTTAAGAATTTTACACCTACAGGTAAGACACAGCATCCTCTTGATTTGTATTTGAAGACAGGAATGCACACAAAACTTTTAAAATAAATGTAACTTGGAATAATCAGGGTCTTTGTGTGCATGCACTAAAGAGTAACAGGTGAACAAAGCAGTGAAAACGTGTCTGATGGAGTAATGGCAGATTTGGCAGCCAGCATGCAATGGAGGTGTTTCTGGACAGTTTTCCAAAGTTTTATTAAATATGCTTCTGCTGTACAATAATGGGTATCTACATATTTGCTAACTGAATTTTTCAGAGCGGACAGATTTACATATTTTCACTTGTGTCCATATGAACATTAGAGCACGTTTTCCATGCTTTCATCTCTCTTCTTAAAATATTCCATTGGGCTTTCAGTATAACTGGGAGATAAAATCCAGACTCTTAGTATCATGCAAAAATTTATTTTTAAGCTTTACCTCAAATATGAGACTTTAGTAGTTGTAATAGAAAAAGAAATAAATCTGCCAAAGTCACAAAGTACAATATTCCTACTTCCTGTAGGCGTCTCTTCAATAGAATTCAATAGATTTGTTTGAAGGCAACATGTGGCACTTTGGCCTTTTGTGATCTTCCATCAAATATATGCTGTTATGATATCAGAAACCCTGTACATTGGTAAAGCTCCAAAACTAAATGTGAGTGCCACATAGCTTAATGGTAAAAATGCCAGACCTTTGTGTCATGTCACATGTCCTTTCCTTCCACATTTTCTGTCTGTCTGGATCTCATCTGTTAAAGAGAAAAAACCCCCCAAAATCTTAAAAACTTGAGGTAAAAATGTTCCCTGCTCCAGTGATTTCAGTGATACCTTTACCTCTGTCCATCTGTCCATGCTCGCCGTCCCTTAAGTAGACTTTGATGTTAAACTTGTTCAGTGAGCAGTTGGCTCTGCCCACTCCCACGCCTCAGATTTTGATAGTGCTCAAACGTGTAGATGTATTTGAGAAAATATTGAGGAAAAAGAAGTAAAGTCTGTATAAATTAAGCAGAATTGGTTACCTGTCTCAAAGGCTGTGCT
>VUQS01059073.1:0-11918 GCA_015108495.1 Heterochromis multidens | reverse complement strand
TTTCAATGCATTATGTACAACATAACACTGGTGTGTGTGTGTGTGTGTGTGTGTGTGTGTGTGTGTGTGTAATGGGCCAGGTTTCATACCCCAGCATTGGTACAACTGCTGCACAGTAATCTTCCACTTGTATAAGCAAAAGAGTAACGAGTGCTCTTGATTTAAGCTTTCTGTGTGCAGGCAATCACACAGCCAGCACTCCAAAATCAATAGACCACCCTGCGCTCTGCCTTCAAGCTTCTAGGAGAGGACTCTTCCCTCCCAATGGTAAATTTGGAATCAGAGAGGGGACCTTATGTGTGCTCGGCTCCCAGATGAAATTGAAATGGACGTTGCTGCTCATTCATAAAAATCTAAGTAGCATTCCTGCAAACATTCAGCCGGCACTGATGCTTCACAGACATCAAAACAATTTTGTTTGCTTTAGTTGGTATTCTCTGTGGCATAACAGTGGGTAATGAAATGTGATCATTATATAATTCCCATTTGTTCTCTCTCCAGTTCCATCTTAGATGCCATTTGTTATTTGACACAGTTAACTAAGTTTGTGCTGCAGTTTGCTTGCTTTATCCTGTGACAGCAGAAATTAAGGAAACGCTGATAATAATGTTTCAGTCTTTATCGAGTTAGTGGTTTCTGTTATTTCTGGTGATAACAAACTCAAATCAAAAACATCTTAATATTGTTAAAAGAGAATTTCTTTTATCTTCTTTCACTGTAGTTGAATGTGGATGGGTTTGTTGCTTTAAAGGTAATTCATTTTATTTATTACAAATAATTTCCATAGACAATGCATAGATTCACTGAATTCACTTCTGTTTCTTCTTCACTTCTGAAACATCAAAACTGCAGCACCCAACAAAGTGATGAAATTAATATTTTTGTTGTTTAAATATGATCAGTTACACCTTTGCTATTCCTGCCGTGACAGGACAAAATGTCGGCTGTTCAAAGGTATGTACTATATTCAGACAACATGGAATCGCTCTAGTAACACCAGGGTGCAGCTTTTTAGAACCAAACAGATGTCATTTTTTATTACTCAACAGATTTCGCCTGCCAAAGCTCTCTAACGAAATTACAATCACTGACACAAAATCTATAGCAGCAAAGCATCCTTGAAAATGATTTTAATTTATTTTTAATCATAAGATTGGAGCCTTCCATGTAACATGCTCATAATAAAGACATACTGTCCCTGTGTAGGCATGGTTGTCAGGCTGTACATTAAGCTGTTCAAATTAATTTTATTTGCATATATAAGCTCCTCCAAGTTAGCCATTCCCAAATTTAAGATTTTGCTTGTTGAGATTTAATCTCTTTTAGTAGTTTTACTTCCAGATAGCCACTTATCTGTTTTAATTCTTTTCTACTGTTGAAAACTTATAGAAAGAGCTCAGGATCAAAATTAGGTCAAATATGAACAACAAAATCATTTTTAATTCCTGTGGCTTTGGTTTCATTTTATAGATTTTTTCCTTTTTAAATTTAAATATTTAATGGCAATTATAACTTAAATCACAAATGTGAAAATAAAACATTTTTTCAAACTTTTTTCTTTTCTTTTTTTTCTTGGAAATGCCTTCTTTGCTTACCTGCAATACCTTTACGGCCCACCAGGGGACCACAGCCCACACTTCAGGAATCACTGGTCTAAGTGAAAAGTTCAGGGGCATCTAAAACTGCAGGGGAAAAAAAAAAACATAATACATAACAGATAATAAAAAAATTATAAATGTTAAACTTTCGTTTGACTCGTTGACATGAAATCCAAGATTCTTGTTGCTGTCCAGTGTCCATTGTTTGAAACCACTGAAAGTAAATAAAGATGGGCATAGTAGCATTCTAAAAGGCTCACTGATTTCGAGCATTGTACTGTAATAGGATGCCACTGTTGCAACAAGTCAGTTCATTAAATTTCTTTCCTCCTAGATATTCCATGATCAACTTTAAGTGGGATTATTGCGATGTGGAAGTGTTTAGGAACCACAACAGCTCATGAAACGGGAGACCACTTAAAGTTACAGAGCGGGGTCGCTGAGTACTGAGGTGCATAGTGCGTAGAAGTCGCCAACACTCTGCTTACTCAATAACTGCAGAGCTCCAAACCCCCTCTGGCATGAACATCAGGACAAAACTGGGAGCTGGGAGCTTCATGGCATTGGGTTTCCATGGCTGAGCAGCTCCTGTAGGTGTAATGTGTAGGTGGCCCAGTACTTTTGTCTATATAGTGTAGCTAGTGTCGCTTACTGGAACCACTGATCTTGCCACACATTTGTCAGTGTTAGCTACTTTAGCTGCATTGTGCTAACAAAGCAAGTATCAACTAGGCCCTGAACATGGATTGTGCTGCAGTGTTGAGCCCATACCGAGCTCTTTCTGGCAGTTAGAGCCACAAATGCTATGCTGCAGTGAGCATGGAAGCCCAGGGTGTGAGCCTGGGTGGAGCCGCTGTGGGTGCAGATTTTGGTAGTAAATCTCATTTGTGGAGCAATAATTTCAAAATGATCCCCAACATGCTATTTAGATGTCCGAGACTTAAAGAATGAAATTGATGCTTTTTGAATGCAAACAGCAGCCATCATTGGCTTTGTGCTTCCTCATTGGCTTGCTGCTTGTTAGAAATCTTGTTTGAATATTTAATAACTGTTTTTATTTGGCACAGTGATTGAAGGAAACACAGGAGATTGTGTTCATGCTAAATCCTTCAAGTGAGATGCACTGCAATCTGAGCCCAACCAGCCCTACTAATATGCAGCGTAGGCCTGTCTAAGCACATCAGATCTGTTGTGGGGGAGTTAACAAGGAGGCCCAGATGAGTGTCAAAACAGTGTGCTCATCAAGCTCCAGAGCAGCACCGCTGCTTTGGTGGAGGCTGCAGAAGCTTCTCCTGTAACCTCTAATTCACACTGACCTGTGGTGCATTTCTAGTAATCAAATGAATCAGCAGCCCTCCTATGGAGATTCTTCAACATCCAGTCTATTTTGTAAACTGTCAGAAGAAAACAGAATATTTCAACTCTCATGTGTGCCTTGACATTAAAGCTAAATATGGTGGATGGATAGTTGTAAGAATAAATATAGGGTGGTCTTACTGATATTTTTAAATCCACATACATATATGCACTCTTTCACATCTGATTTATTTGTTGTATCTGTTCACACTGATCGTCTTCACAGGCAGAGATTGATAGATTTGGCACGCTGCTGGTGGCTGACTATAGAGAGCATATGTTTCTAATGTGCACATGCACAAGAAAAAAAATGCAAGAAAAAAGTGTCACCTAGTCCACTCAAGCAGGCAGAAATTACTGTAGTTGTTTCCAATCCCTGTTACATGTAGTAAGATGTAAAATGTGTTGACTTTCAAAATAGAAAATGTCATATCTGAAACACAAAGACAAGTAATTTGAGTCCTTTTTGTATTTTATTATGAAAAAAGCTAAAACAAATAGTCTCTGAACATGTTTTTTCTTTTTGAGGAGAAATGTATACACAGTGCTAATGTATTTTACTAGTTATCCACTGTATACCCAATTAAGTAACCATCCCCCCAACACACACACACACACATTAAGCAGTGACATTTTTGTCCCAATTAAATTCTAATGTGCTTTCTCCATTAAAGCGGCAGCAGCTCGTTCTGATCTGATTCAGTCTGTTATGATAAGATTTAAGTTGAAATTAAAAAGCTCTCCCTGTCTGATGCATCCACTCGCTGTGAAACAATAATGTGCAGTGCAATAAATAAAATATTGAAAGCCCAGGCTCACTAAATGACATACACTTACCCCCATAGTAAACTTCCCTAGTTCTGCCACGCTGCATCAAGAGGCGTTTGATGGTGTCTTGGTGTGTGGTGCTCTAACTGAGGTAGCATCTTTCCAGATGGATTCAAAGAGAGAGAGATACTCAGCTGTTACTAGGCTGCCCTCTGGCAGTGCCACAACTTCTGGGAACAAGGTTGTGTGACTCACTTACATTTATGGTTCCACCTCAATTAAAAACCAGTCAGTGAAGCCATTCCTTTGTTTCTACACATGCAGGAAAATTAAGTGTGCAAATGTTGGTGCGATCCGGAATGACGACTCCTAATCATAGTGGGGCCTTTAAGAAAAAAGGTCATAAGATTGTAAGGTGGACTTTGGAGTTCTTGTCTAACAATGGCACATGACAAGACCCAGGGTTAATTTTTTTGTCACCCACCAGAATTGACAGCAGTTTGTTTTTTCTACTTAAAACATGTTGAGTATATTGCTGTTGTCCCCAGAAAGTGGAGAACACAGTTTTGAGTGGTTTACAAGGTTTCCACCAGCCTAGTGGTCTACCAGGATTAGGCTGACACACCACTGGTCCTGAGCACCAGGATTTATTTTCTTTTTATAGACAGTATATACAACCATTACATTTTGTATGTGTCTTATTATCCTACCATTGTTGCTAACTGTTTTTACACAACAGCTTATGAAAAGAAGTTAAGAGACAATAAATAACCAGGCAAATGTTGTGACTTAATCATAATGAAGTTTTACCCGTTCAGCTCATATCTGTCACTAATAGGCTAAATCATACATTGCTGTCTGTGAACAAGGTCAGCTATGAGTCAGTGCTCTCCTATTGGTACACATACCTATACACTACTTTCTCTTCATGCTGGAAGTAGTTGCTGGGTCCAACAACTGGTTTTTGGTTCAACGCTTGTTTGATTGTACTTAAAAAGCTGTGAGCAGCTGTACCAGAGGCCAAGCAATGGCTTGTTCTGAACAGGCACTTTCTGAATAGCCACTACAATAGAATATACAGTATAATAATGCTTGGAAACCCAAATGCTAGGTTTCCAAAATTTTTTCTACTTTCACATAAATTTGCTTTTCATCAACAGGAAGAAAAAATAACACCTAGCAGCAGACAGATTTACTGACTTAGTGGAGCATTTAGTCATAAAAGGCTGAAAATCAGAGCTAAAAGAATAAATATTGGACTTACTTGTACCAGGTGACGTGACTCCAAATTAATGCTAAACTACACTGTACTTTAAATAAGCAACAGTTTCCTTACAGGTTTGCCATAAATCGTCAAATAAATCATTTATCTGTTTGAAGTGAAATTAAATTTAATCCAATTCCATGATTTTATAGGAAATTGAAGGGCTAATTTTCAAATCCACGTTTATTCTCTTATAGATGCTCTTATTTATACTCTACTAGAGTAACATTCAAGGATTGATATTTATCTCATACTGGGCTCTGTCTGAAAGGAGGTGTTTTAGCCCTCTTCCCCTCCCTTTAAGACGGCTTTTTTTGATTGATTAAATAACAGGTTTCCACAGCAGGTGGGTGGGGCTTCTATTCTCACAGCCAGAGCTGTGTGCCTAAGATGACCATATTAGTGATTTCCCATCACACTGACATCACGCAAAGCCAAGAGTAGAAAAAACTGAAACTGAGTATTTAGAGCAGTTTGCAGCATGACCTTTTGGCTAATAGCTCAGACTTCGTGCATGCCCTGATAGGGATACGTGTAAATACACTGACCTCACTCCAGAAAGTCAGTTCTGTTCATCTGGACGTAGTCTCCAAAGAAGACTTGAAGTCACTTGAATGAGTGATGAAACATTTCTCTCATGGAAAGCTATCAGCCTGGAGCACATACAATAATCTACATTATCAGTTGTTTAAAATATGAATGTGGATTAATGATTAAAAGTAACTACAGTCAAAACTTTATCTGAACTATCACTCCCAATTCCTTCCTTCCTTCCATCCATCCATCCGTCTATCCATGAGTCAGGGCTTCAAAATGCTTATAAAGTAGTCACTTATTCAACCATTTTTTGAGTCTTCTCATTAAATTTTCACCTGATTGCATTTGTGCAAAGTTGTTCCACCTGTTCCATTGGAGCAGTTTATATATGTATATTTGAAAGAAAATAAACAAAAGCAATATACTGTTGGTTTCCATTAAAAGAGAAGCTCAAGTTCATTTTAAATTTGCTAAATATTTCTGCAGTGTTATGGGCATTATATCCGCCCTATTTCTCCAAATGTCCCACACAGAAAAAGTGTTTTTATTTAAAAGCTGGCAGGTACAGTAGGTTTCATCTCTTTGGCTAACACTGTATGAAATCCCAAAGAGAGGCACTGTCACTCATCTGAAAAAGCCACAGCTTTGCATCGTTCTGTTTGCATTTTTTTCCCATTGTCAAATATCCTGATGTCTGTGTAATAAGTTGTCATGTCCATACAAAACAGATGAGCATTATTGAAGTCTGCTGACAGTTCAGCTAAAGTCGAGTGCTTGAAATGCTGCTGAGATGGATCTTACCACATCAGTGCCCTAAGGAGGCCTTACTTCACACTGTGCCAGTCAAGCCATACTGTGACACTCCCATCTCTCAACAGGCAGAGCATTGCGTCTGGCACTCACTGTCACAACATGGCAGAATGATAGGCCCGCGCTGCTTGCTCCCAAATCTCCCACTGATCGTGGCGTCTGCTGAGCGATCTCAGAAAATATAGACTATAGACCACCGCGGTGGTACCTCAGCTCCCTATGAATATGATAGGGTTTATGACCTTTCTTCAGCTCCTCTTGTGAGGCTTAAACTTAGTAGGCATCTCATGGGAAGGCCTCACCATTTCAGTTCTTTGTACTATCCCTTCAGGAGTGCTCTCCATCCCTTCCTTCACTTGCTGTACTACGTAAGATCCAAAACATTAGAAAGCTCCTTGATTCTGTCATCAAGGGTGCTTTGGATTCTTGCAAGACAGTGCTTTCTGGTGCAAAATAAAAGTCCAGAAATATGTTCTCATTTTCACTTGTTTTTCCCACTTTTCAAAGCCATTCTGTAGGTCAGATTGTACTCTTTTCGGTTGTTTTTCTTTTTTTGTATGAGCAGTAGTGTGAGCTAATCCACCTATGTACACCTCATTGATGTGTATACAGAAACATTTGAACAGTTTGCTAAATGATAAAAGAGGAATAGCCTAGTGTGTAACCTCTATTATGGTATGTGTCTTTGTAACATCTCCACAAACACCAGGACCCAAGGTTTCCCTGCAGAAGATTGCAATGAGATGATTGTTATTCATTTCACCTGTAAGTGGTTTGAATGTTGTGGCTGATCAGTGTAGGCCACCATCATTTGACCGTACCTCAGCCTCTGGACTGACTTGATGTTTAGTCCAAATTCACCTTCCGTCACCTCTGTGTTTCCTGCTGTCTTGCTAATTGTTTTGTTGCCCTTTACATATTTTAACTGTAACAACAGTGACAAACTTTGCTTTAAATTTTCACTGAGGAACACATACAATAAGGTGCATGTAGAGACATTATAGTAACATAAAGGTCAGTCATACTGAACATGAGTTGTCAGCTGCTGCTATGCCTTTAAGGACAAATTCTAACCAAACAAATCTGCACTTTACACATAAACAGTTCAAGCTGTGAGGACAAAATGTTTTTCTCCTCAGAGGTGACAGCTCAGTAATATTAGCCTCAGTTGTTTCCAGCTTGTGCTGCTGTCACTGGTCATGACACTGGTATGTATGCTAGCCAGCCTCTCTTATTCCTTATTAAAGGTCAAGGCTGTAGGCAACTATTTTTTGCAATGGATATTTTACTCTTCAGGGCTCTGACACAGAGTGTGTGATTGTTCTGCAGCTCATCTCCCCGAGCTGATCGGACTATATTGAGATGATGCTCCAGTGCTGTAATTATAGGGCTTCTTGGTGTTTAAGTTTTTCCTCTGTTTTATACACTGCAATTCTCTTTGATTGCTTTGTTGCTGTATGGAACAATGATGTCGCCACAGTGCCGGTGGCACCCATTGACCTTAAGGTCAATCTGGCAGCAGGTTCTGAATTTTGACAGGGGCAGCCAACTGTGGAGAGAGGAGCACGCCTTCAGGCGCTCAGTGTGTTCCGTCAACGTTTGTTAGTCAAATAAACTGCATAGTATCACCCCTTTGTCTTTTATTAACAGGGCGAACCAATGACAAATTTACTTTGAGCCAGGAAGCTGTGACAGTCAGTGTAACCTGCCTCTTTACATCATCAAGTACCAATGCTAAAAGGCTTACCATCAACTGCTGTCAGTGCACATTATCCGTCTTCCTGATAACACGTGCAAGCTTACAGTACACACACGAGCGTGCATAGCTTCTAAGACAGCCATCTCTGGGATTGATGACATCGACACACTGTAAGCGATGGACGTTTTCAACAGCGCAGTATTTCTCCTGAAGCAGGAGAGGTCACAAGTGCACAGAGAGCTCATTAAAGAGATGAGTCAGAGATGTGTGGTGAGAGGCTGGCCTGTAGTTCTGCAGGAGGTGAATGAAACAATTAGTTTCTGCTGTGAGAGAGCTACAAAACACACATTTCCCTCTTTTGTAAAGATAGCCTGCAGAAGTGCCACGATCGGTAACTTTTCACACAGTATCCCCGAAAATGATTTTTTAGTTGCATCAGTGAGTAATACGCCCTACTTTGTATGATGTTGTTACATCACCCTAGAAATATTACATACTTTTTCCCCTGAAACCTAGTTTTTTTAAGGGATTACATAACCATGAATTTTGAAACATGGACTTAATGTTCAACTACATCGTCTCTAGGTTGTCTTAGTGGTAAAGAGCATAGAGTCTCCATGTCATGTACATCTTACAGCTGCCTCCATATCTGTGTGCATTTCAAAAGTGTTTGTAATGGAGTTCCACAGACTGATATTAGTTACTTTAAAGAAGAAAATAGAAAAGAAAACAGTTTCTTAGCCCTAAAATTAGAAGTAGAAGTAGTAGTAGTAGAAGCTGTAATATATTTTTATTTTATGGTAAAATCTGTAATTTTTTAATGTTTAAGCAGTACATGACCCCAAATTTCATATAATACAGTAGGGATATTGTGGTTTGAGAATCTCCATAACTTGCAAATTGAATTTGTTCATTAAGATTTTTTTGAGAGGTTTTACATAAGATATAATGCATTTTTTCTCTTAGTTTCTTTTAATTATTGTTTCCATGTATTTGCTGTATGGTTTTATTAAAAAAAATCAGTTTAACCCTTAATCCATTAATTATTCTTAGTATTTTAAATTGCTACGTCTCTGCTCAAAGAGCTATTCCTTTACAGTCTGTGTATGAATAAGTGTGTTCATGAAGTGAAACTACTATGAGAATGTATTATTTTTTTACTTTTTATTAAACTGTGCAATATTTGAGCTACTTATTAATTAAAATAATAAAATAATACTAATTAATGTATATATTCTATTATTTTTCCACTAAATTTAAGTTCCTTTTATTCAAATTACTCATAGCCTATTTAACAATGTTTAATAACTGTGGATTGGATCTGTGAATATGATTTTTCATTGATCTCTTCAGTGAATGGGGCCAGATCTATTCACAGTGGCAGTACAGATTAAAAATTTTACAGTTTTACTACGGTTTACGTTCACCACCGCCATCTTGGATCGCTAACTCGGGGTATGTCGGTCTGCTCTGACTTTCCGAGTGGGAAATCCGAGTTGAGGGGGTGTTCCACAAAACATTTCTGACTTCCAACTTATTCTGGAACGCGGTATTAGTTGTTGTAAACACACTTAGAGCTGGAATTTTCTCCTGTAAACACATTTGGCTGATGCCATAAAAGGTGTAGAGTATAACAGTGTTTTTATTCGTGTTATTATGAGCAGTAGTAGTTTGCACACTTTCTCAAAAGACATAGTATTGGATGTAATTAATGTCTCAAAATGATTAGTAACCAGTCGCAGTGGTAGTGTTTCAAGAGAAAAAGATACAATACGATAAAGTTTGCCCATTTAACATTTATTTCAGGCGTGGGTAGAAGCATTTTTTTAAATATTCACTTATAAAAGCGAGGCTCTCTTGAAGGAGCGAAACTGGAATTAGATATGCAGATAAACGATCCACAGAACAAAACATTCCCTATATGTGTGTATATATGTGTTATCTGCAAACAGAGAGATAGCCCAAAAGAGCTAGAGGTCTTGCCATGTTCCACAGAAATATTATTTAATCATATTTAATGTGCCTTATCTGGAACTATTTTAGGAAGAGAATTGATACCCCCAATTTCATGACTGTACTGTTAAATCTGACTGTTGTGCCTGATTGCACTGAGACAAGACAAGACGGCTGAAAGGGAAGGGAAGATTAGTGCACGCCTCAGTGTTGATTGGGAATTCTTCCATGGTCATAATGCAACTGCTGAAAAGGACAGATGCAAATGGACAGCAGAGCCAAACAGGGGAGAGCAGCCGCTTCGTATGAATAAGAAACAGGAAAAGGTTGAGAGAAAAATATCCAAGGTTTTAGATGAGTCTGAAAAGATGCAGAACTTCTCTCTCTTTAGGGGTTTTCCCCAAGCTTGCTGAAAAAAAAAAAATCCCCCACCCTTGTGGTTTGAAATGCAAAGTTAACAGTTTTACTCAGCCCCCCCTCAAGGCTTGTATAGTCTCTCCTAATCTTTTTTAATGTGTCAAAAGGCTTTCTTGAGAGTCTCTGTGAAATTTCACACTTAAGTTGTTTGCAAAGTCAGTCTGAATTACAGTGTAGAGTGAGGGCTAACTTTTTTGAAGGGGTCGGGGAAACTTTTTAAAATCTATATGTGTTGTCTTTGTGTATGGCGGGGGAGGGGGAGATGGGCGTTAGAGAGACAGTATGAAGTCAGAGTGATGCTGTTTGCCCATATGTCCAGACTCTGATGTGTGAAACGGTTAATGTCATCATTTATCAGCTGTCAGTGGAATTTTAATTGTGATTATAACATCATAATGTAAAATTAAGGTTGGTGAAGTTTATTTTAGTAAAATGTAAACAAAACAGTGGAGGGTTTCAGTTTGTAATTTTGCATACTGTAATATGCTCACAGAGCTCTTTTGGTATAACAGCATACCAAATTATCACCTCAGAATGAGGGAAGGTTTGTTGTTTAAACGAGACACAGTGATTTTGTGTAATAAAGAGAGGGCTTTGTGGTACAGCAGTGATATTTTTTTATAAAATGAAAGGTTCTTTTAAAAATTGCAAAAAGTAATGAAAAGAAAAAAATAAGATGTTGAAAGAAATCTTTTTAAAACAAGAAAATTTTCCTCTAAGAAGAAACTAAGCATATGTGTTTTGTCATGAGTGTAATACTCAGCCGTAATACTATGATAATAAAATAATTTACTTGCACGTAATGTAAAGTAGTACATAGCAGTATCTAGTTAAAATATGAAATAACTCTTCAAAATCATGCTTTAATCATAAGTTAAACTGAAATACAATTGGGGCGACTCAATAGCATACTATTAGTGCCAAAGCCAAGAGCAATGAGTCCCCCCGCTTGATTTGCTGAATGTCTGTTTCTCTTCACTGCTGCCACCAAATGAAGCCTTGCGTGGAAAAAATTAAATAAAATCTATTAACACTGTGACGTCTAAGTTTCATTAATGTTGATAAGTAACCAAAATCATTTTTGATTGTTGATTTTTGAAAAAAAACAAAAGACCTTTTGGAAAAATTGTAAAAGTTTTTCATGCACAGTACTGTGCAAAAGTCTTGAACCACCCCTTATTTCCTCTTGATGCATGCTCAATAATCCAGGTAAAAGAATCCCAAAAAGCTGAATCTGTTCATCTGGACGTAGCGTTTTCAGTGGGTGAAACGTTTCGTCACCTCTGGTGACTTCTTCAGTCTCTGCTCACTGCAGGCTTCCCCAACCTTATAAACAGTACATTGCATAATGACCGAAACTAGCACCACTGACTAACAATGGGCCATGAGGTCAGTTTAATGATCATTAGTATGCAAATTGTCATGACCATTGATCAATGGCCATGACAATGGGCCATGAGGTCAGTTTCATGATCATTAGTATGCAAATTGTCATGACCATTGATCAATGGCCATG
>VUQS01059053.1:6023-16906 GCA_015108495.1 Heterochromis multidens | reverse complement strand
AAAACATAAAAAAGTAAAAAAAAAAAAAAAAAAAAAAAAAATTCAAAAAAAAAAAAAAAAGAATATTTTTGATGACTTTTTTTTATCTTGACTAGTTATTTTAATGGACAAGAGAAAAGGCCACCAGCAGCTAACAACTGGCTTTAAGCTGGCATGTTTTCTGGTTTGTTCCTTGGTGCATGTGTTCATCAACACACCTTAAATATCACCATTTACGCTGTGCTGACTGCATTCACCATTCAGTTTGTCTTTTATTGGCTCTCTCATATTAAGCACACTTTAGTGATGACATAACTTCAACTGGATTACACTAACTGTGAATATTCTGTTTTCTCACTTTAAGAAAAAGGTGGCAACGCTAACACAAAAAAAACTCAAACCCAGTCTTCATATGTCAGATGTTCACCTCTTCCTCCGTTTTTGTTTCTTCCTCTTTTATCCTTTCTTCTTCCACTTCACTGTCAGAGGAGCCGGCGCTCTCGCTGTTGGAGTTTGTTGTTTGGGGTTTACTATCAGCAGCCAGCAGCTGCTCAGAGACACTCTTGAAGATGCTCTCTGCCTTCAGTGGCTCAACATCAGCACTGGGCTCTGAAAGAGAAAATCAAATATGTTTTAGACTGGATTCACAGTCACTGGTACCAAGATTAGTAAAAGAAATAAAACAAAGGTGCAAAAAAAAAAAAAAAGATAACTTATACAATGAGCTTCTGTTTTTTTACCCATTCAGTTCAATTCAGTTTCATTTATGTAGCGCCAAGTTCACAACAACAGTTGCCTCAAAGTGCTTTATATTGCAAGGTAAAGACCCTACAATATTAGAGAAAAAACCCCAACAATGAGACAATCCCCTACAAGCAAACACTTGGTGACAGTGGGAAAGAAGAAAACCCAGGAAAAAACCTCCAGCAGAACCATTTTCTGGAAGGGGCAGTCGTCTACCGAAACCAGTAGGAGGTAAGGAGAAAGAGAAGAGAAAAAAGGAGGGCTTAGAGAAACAAAGGCAAAAAACAACCTACAAGAGAGAGAAGACAAAAGTTATGCAGTACTGGCATAGGGGGAGTGAAAAGAAGGGAGTGAAGAGGAAATGCTTAATGGGTCAAGAGAAGTCTCTGAGCATAACTAAGGGATGGGTCAGAGTCACCTAATTTAGCTGTTACATTCCCTGAAAAGTCCAGAGGATGTGAAGAAGTAACAAAAAGTTTCAAGGTTGAAAAAGAAGACGAGAAGGCAAAAATCTAACTATAAACATTATCATAAAGGAAAGTTTTAAGCCTAATCTTAAAAGTAGAGAGGGTGTCTGTCTCCCAAATTTAAAAAGGGAGCTGGCTCCACAGGAGAGGGGCCTGAGAGCTTTTGCCCATTTACAGCAGTAAGCCTAGTCACAAACACTCAACACAGGTTACACATTAGTCCAATCCTGGCAGAATTACACTGGATTCCCATTCGCTACAGAATCCAATTAAAAATTTCACTGATTACTTTTAAATCACTACATGGCATGGCTCCACTTTAAATATCCAGATATCAATGGCTATATTTTATCTTAACTACTGCAATCAAACTAAAATAAAGACATGAAATTTACCAAGTGGAGGCTTGGAATCCACATCATCTCTTCCGGTGACACTGGAGAGCCTCGTGTCTGCAGCCTCTTCTTCGCTGGTGGCAGGTTCTGCTTTGATGCTTTTCTTTGAGTAAATGGGCTCTTCTTTCTCCTGCTTGGCATGTTGGGCTAGAGAGCACAGCCTACAACACACAAACAAGCACACACACACAATTTAATTTTCTTTTTCTTACTGACTATGGTTATACATGAGGTGATTTAGAGAAAATAAAGCAGCAATGCCAGGGCTAAAAAATTAAGCCGAATCCAAGTCTGCAGTTCCTCCAGTGGCCACTTGAGGCTGGCTCTAAATGCAAGTCATGACCCACAGGCCGCTTTAATTAAAAGGTGCATCAACACAGATTGCTGAAGCTGAAAGCAGTCTCAGCTGAGTTTCAACTCAGTAAGTTTGGAATGAACTGGACCTCTGGACCATGTTGTGGTGTTAAGAGCCTTCTGGAACATTTTAATTGAATTATCTGACCAATAGTATAACTTGCAGTAAGATACAGACCATCCAAGAAGTCTGTGCTACAGCTTTGGTAAGATTATAGTATTTTAGCCACAGACTGTATATAAAAGATGGATGTAACTTCCAGGTCTGATAAGTCAAGCAAATGTGGAAGTGTCTTTAACCAGTATTCTTTTTAATGGCCAACAGGGGACGACGCCTCTGGTTGCAAAAAGACGTGTGGTTTTATCAAAGGAAACAACCCTCAGCTCACTTGATCTATGACATCAGTAAACATCGTCACTAGTTTAACATTTTATTTAACATGATGTCAGTTTTGTAAATTATGGTTGCCATTTGAGTCAAAAAGAGTAACACGGCTAGATACGCTTTACCGTGTGACTGCAACGTCCCTATTCTGACAGTGTGCCATCTTCCTCAGTTTCCCAGTCAAATTCGCTCCTCGTTAGTCACATCAGGTTTCACTAACACCAAAATGGCTTTAGTGAGCTTTAGTGTTCTAACACTCACTAATGGGTGATGTCGCGGTGGCCACATCCATATTTTATATGCATTCTAGGATATATGCATTCAAACTCAAATCATCTCAAACTGGTTACTTGAACATGAGTTCACTGTACTCAAATGTCTCCACAGTGACCAAATATCAATCAAATAGAGCCCCTTTGGTGGAACAGGAGATTCACATCATGGAGGTGGAGCCAACAAATCTGCAGCAACTGTGCGATGTTATCATATTAATATGGACCAAAATCTCTGAGGAATGTTTCCAGCACCTTGTTCTATGTCACGAAGAATTAAGGCAGTTCTGAATGCAAAAGAGGGTCCAACCTGGTATTAGGAAGTTTTAATTTAAAGACCACAAGAAGCTCTTTTAAACTAGACTAAACTATATATGAGCATTTAAGACTTGTACATTTGTACATTTCATCATCTATTTCTCATTATCTCCTTCTTATTATATTTTTCTCTTTATCTCTTTCTACTCCTCCTCTTCTTCATCTGCCTCCTCCACCACTGCGCTGTCTCCTCCCTTATCTTCAAGAAGAGGATGATTTTCAGCAGATCAGACATCTGACCTTCCCGTCTCCAGACAGCTGACAAAAGCTGGCTATAACAACAGTAGCTAGTTATAAGGTAACATTGTGCCAGCTAATGTTAGGCTATAATTACACTTTCCCTCTGATAAACAGTTTAATTACATTCTATCGTATGAGAGTGTCTGAGTCCAACAATGTTAGATCCACTTCAGAGAAAGTTTTACTACCAACAGCGCTTACCGACAGAAACATTCAGGAAATCCTCAACGACTCACCTGAGTATTGCCTTCATCGGACAGAAGTAAGCTTCACTGACTCACTGACTCATATCAGACTCCTTTCACAGAATTTTACCTTTAAGCCTCCTCCAGATTGAATAGTTGTGGACGCTTCACATCTGGCATTATGAGGTAAACAGTGATCTGACTCACTAGAAAAACACTGGCCAGAGCGTTAGAGGAGACTCAGGGGTAAAAATGTAAAATATTTAATTGTCACATATCCATTTTTTATTGCTTAGTGTTGATATTTTTTAAATATGTTAAAATATAGTGTTTCAAAAACATTTTTATACACAAACAGTATTAGAAACACACAGGCCGGCCACGGCAGATGGCTGTCCCTTCCTGAGCCTGGTTCTGCCTGAGGTTTTCCTTCCCAATGATTGTTTTGGGGGGTTTTGTGTGTTTGTTTAATATTGTAGGCTCTGTAGCCTACAATATAAAGTGCCTCAAGGCACTTTGAGAACTGGCGCTATATAAATATAAATTGAATTGAATTGAATTAATTGTCTTTTTTATCTATTTCTGTGCATCTGAGAAGCTTAAGAACTACAGTTTTTTGATCATTTGCATTGTACCATTAATAAGAATATCAATAAGTATCATTATCAGTACTTATCCCTAATGATTACCTGTTGGAAAATAGTTTTTTCTGATAATCAGAGTTGCCTTATATCCAGGACAAAATGATGCATTTTAATTGACTTCCATAGGTTTGTGTTATTTTAGTGTTAGATTCACTTTGGCAAATGAGCTGATGTCATTCATTTAGCCATTTATCTGATGCCCATTTAATCCTCATTAGGGAGGCAGGGATTTGAAGGTGATCCCACAATGCACTGGGCACAAGGCCAGGAAATCACTCACATGAAGACTCACAAAAACAGTACCAGTCGCATCCTGCTTGTATAGACAGTGTGGAGTCTACAAATCACCTAAGCTGATTGTGTCTCTGGATCACATTACCTGCTGAGCTGTGATTCCAGAAAGCAGAAAGTCATGAAATGTGGAGATAAAGGAAAACACAGGAGGATGAGAAATGCTTTAAGTGATCAAGTAAAGTGTGGAACAAAAAGAAGGCACTTTATTTATGTACTGCGTTTGCCTTAAACCCATTTTAGACCATGAAATGATTGTTTGGGGAGGGGGGGTTTGTTTTTGTTTTTAGGTTCCTTGGAAGCTAAAGAGCCCCATCCTGTTTTTTAGTCACTGCTATTTTCAATCTACACATGCTCAACTGTATAGCATCTACACAATTTGCTTTGTAGGATCTTTGCACTTCTACTTTACAGTCACTTTTCACAGCATATTTAACGCATAACACATAACAGTTACAGCACAAAGAATATGACTTGTGTTAACTTTTACAATTTTCTAATAATTACTTTCTTACTGGTGATTTCATCAACCATTTGTGGCATTATACAATTATGTATACAAGCATGCAACATGTTTGACTTACTTCATCCAGCCTGTGTAGATATCATGTAGGCTGGAGCTCTCCACTGGTGTCTCCACCTACAACAAAAACACACAACAGCTTGAAAAACACTTTCTCAACACGGATACTTCAAGAGTGTTTTCAAAGTACAATTTCTTCTTTTCAATGATGCCCTGAATGTTATATCTATACTTCATATAAACTTCCTGTCTATCCTTTCCATAACTACGTAGACAGTAGACAAAAAAAAAAAAAAGATGAGAGGGAAATAGCAGATTTCCTGTGCTGCAGGAATGCTGCCACTTTGATGCCACAAGCTTCCAGATGTGAATTCATGCAAAATATGCGAGAGAAGAAAGTATGAGGAATACAAAATGTTCAAATGAAGGATCGAAGGATACTCACAGTAGTAAAGGTGAAAAGAGTAAAGTAGGTTTAAATTTTAAGAAAGAAAATTGCTGCTGTAACTTCATTCAGACTTTTAGTTCTTGTATTCCTTAAATGGGACCTATTATGCCCTTTTCCAGCTCTCTCTTTATTTTTGGACTCTACTGCAGTATAAAAATCCTTATTTGTGTTTTGGTGGAACCCGCAGTTCATCTAGTCTCTGAAACAAACCCTTCCCCCTCTTTTTTTAATGTTAGGGAAGCAGCCTATCCAGGGTGTACCCTGCCTCTGGCATTTTGACAGCTGGGGTAGGCTCCAGCTACCCTGCAACCTTATGTTGAATAAGTGGTTATGAAAATGAAAGAACAGATAAATTATATCTTATACTGAACTTCAGCAGAGCCTCTCTGTTCATTCGCTGTCTGAGCAGTGGATGAACTGGCATGCACAAGCCATTTTTAGCTTCTGTTCTACTTCCTTTAAGCCAACTTTCTTCTGATTGGCTGTCCCCCATAAGCAGAAGGTCTGAACGGCAGGTGGAGGGGTTTATGGGCTTACATCCAGACCTATGAAGACCATATTAGGAGCCAAAAGTAGAAAAAACTGTTGCAAACAGAGTGTTTAGAGCAGTCTGAAGTCGGAGCTCTTGGCTCACAAGGATTACTTGTACAGACTCTGATCTCATTTTTTACTGAAACTTTGGTCATGTTAAATATGAGCGCCCACCACTGTAAGTATAAGCAACTTTTGACAATGATATTTTTATCCCATAAGCTCGAAAGGAAAAACTTGCATCACACCAAAGCTTATGTTTCACAACAGGCAAACTTATCAAAGCAAATTCTGTCTGCATGCATGTGCTGATTTATGCAGGGAGCATAATTAGGAAGAATAATTTTAAAATTTTAGTGTCTGAATGCGTCTGGCTGTATCATCTGCACACTGACTGCATAATTAAGGGCTGCAGTCATTATGTGCAACAGGCCAAATTCCAAAAATAATGAGTGTATTACAGTGAAATATGGAGGAAAGCGTCCGAGTCTCTTATTCAAGAGTATGACCCCATTAAATACCATTTACACTTAGTAGTTCACCTTAACTGATTATTTAATTGCAAAATAGCTGCCGATTTTTTTTTTTTTTTTTTTTTGTGGATCAACTAATTAATTAATCAACTAACCACGGCAGCTACAGGAGGTTTAGATGTAAACGAGCAGCTGTTATCACTAAACACTATAAAAATGTGAGGAGGTTTTGAATGGGGTGACAGTGTGCAGCACTAGGCCGCAGCAGCAGGGCTGCTTTTACAGCCATGCAGTTCCTGTAACATAATGTTCTTTTCCTCCAGGAGGCCTGAACAAGGAGCCACACGCTACACACACACACACACACACACACACACACACACACACAGGCTGACGTGCATCTTACTGACAGCCACACTGAAGCAAAAACACACCAATATCACATTTATATTTAATTGAAGTTGTTATATAATATACAAGATGCACATGTCAGCTGATGAAAACGCATTAAAATCATCATTTTAGTCACATTTAAAAAACGTGTGCATGGCGGAACTCCGTCCTACCAGCTGTACACTAAATCAGACTGCAAGTGCTGAAAATTCAACCAAACTTCTTACCTGGGTAACGTGCTTTTCCAGCACCTTGGCAGCTTTCTGGTAGCCGTTCACCTTCAGGTGCTGGTAGATTAAAAACAGCAGCACGTCGTCCTCCTCTGAGGCCATGCTGTTTGACTGGACCGACTGGGAAACCGGGAAAAAGTGGAAATAATATTGACGAGTTATTTACACTTCACTACATGCTCGCTATTCAGCGTGCGCCCATGTACGCAGACGACGCCCCCTTCGAAATGCAACATGGGAAGTGGAGTTTTTTTTTAAAAGAACGCACGGACGACAAAAACAAAGCCTGCTTTGAGATTTATTAGTAACTAAATTAGACTTAAAACACGTTTAATAAAGAGAATTACAAACAAAATATTATAACAAAGCTGAAATGTATATTAGATATGTAAATATACTGTACAGGATTGCAAGCCAAATACATTAAAAAAAAAAAACTTTAAAGCGGCGCTGCTTCAGTCATTCTGTGCAAAATTCTTGAGACATTTCTGATTTCTTTATATTTTGTTAGAAAAATGGGAAATAATTGCGGTGACTTATTGAAACGTGCAAACATAAGGCAAAAACAGAGTTTGTACAATTCTATGATAATAATGAGCTTGAAAGTCCATATTTGGTATGACCACCTTTAGGCAGCTTTCTTGTAATTTCTTACCGTAGTCTTCAGGAATAGTTCTCCAGGCTTCTTGAACGACATTCAAAGCTCTTCTTTGGATATTGGCTGCCTTTTCTTCCATTCTCTGTCAAGATGATCCCACACTGCTTCAATGATGTTGAGGTTCGGGCTCTGGGGGGGGCAATCTATGACTGATAGTGTTCCATTGTGTGTTTTTCTATCCAGGTATGCTTTTGCTGCATTGGCAGTGTATTTGGGATCATTGCCATGCTGAAAAATGAAGTCACTGGCAATCAGATGCTTTCCAGATGGCATTGCATGGTGAATCAAAATCTGACTGTACTTTTATGTGTTCATAATTCCACCAATTTTGACAAGTTCCCCAACACCACTGTCTGAAATCAGCCCCAAACCATGAAGAGTCTCCACTGTGTTTTCCAGATGACTGTTGATGACCTCTCTCCTGACGTCCTCCGTACATATTCACAATGTTTTGAACTAAAAATTTCACATTTAGATGCATGACCTGTGGCCACTGATTTTCATTCCAGTTCTTGTGTAATTTGGCATACCTCAGCCTTTTCTCCCTGCTTCCCTTCCTTAAGAATGGCTTCTTGACAGCCACCCTTCCACTGAGACCATTTCTAATGAGGCTTCAACAAACAGCAGATGGATCAACTGAAGGGCCAGATGGAGCTCTCTGGTCCTGTGTCAGGTCTTTGCTGTCCCTACTTCTTTTGTCCTCCACTTGTCCAGTTTCCCCACTTTTTTTTAAGGACACACTGCCAAGTTTTTAGCTAATAGCTTTTTGGGAATCACCTTGTTGGAGCAAAAATACTATTTTATGCCTGTCAAACTGTGTTATCTTTGGCATTTTTTGTAAATTCAACCAAACAAATGGGAACAGGTTATATTTTTGCTGCTAGTAACAAATTGCCTAAAGATACAATTTAAAATTGGTTCTTTGCTAAGTTGTCTGTTGTCATCCCTTGAGCTGGGAGCCTTTTTATGATTGAACAATCCATAGGTCAGTGTTAAAAAAAAAAAACATTACTCTAAAAATGGTCAGGTACAAGGACTGGACTGAAAATGAGTGAAAAACTTTGAAAGACCTCCAGAAAGACTGGAGAACTATTGCTCAAGACCACTTGTAAAAAATCTTACAAGTAATTACAAGTCTGGGTCCTTGGAAGCAAAACATAAAGAAAAATCAGGTGACTCAAGACTTTTGCACAATACTTTATATGTTGTGTTGCAATGGTGGATGTTGATATTAAAAATGGCCAAACTTTAATGAGATCAGTGTATGTACAAGTGATCCCTGTGAGCCAAAAACAGGCTTTAAACTGCTCTTAATGCTAGGTTTCAGACATTTTTTCTACTCTTGGCTCTGTATGATGTCATAGAGAGGGGATATCCCTAATAACTGTGAATCATGCAAAGTAACAATTTAAAATTAATCAGTAAAGGTCAATTAATAGACTAAGGAAAGATTTAATGAGATACCTGACATATCATTTAGACTGTTATTACAAATAAATACATGGATGCTGGTTTTGGCCAAGAAATCAAAATACAAGGTGAGTCAAAACTAGAAATTTATAATCCATATATGTGACTAGTATTAGTTTTTCAGTCAACTAAATCTAAACTACAATATATTTTGATAGTCTGGAACTGGAACTTAACTAATAATATTGACCCACCATACTTGAGCTTCTAATTTCAAGTATAATAGTCAACACTGATTTAGTGACAGTAATTTAGATGATGACAATCTCTATGATTATTCATTTAACTTGTCCTCTTTTTTAAATATCAGAAATAATGGAAAAATGGATAAATCCCCTTATAGGCCCATAATAATATCCATGAATTCCCATATTGGGTGTTGATATTGTTTTATTGGAGAAATTAGGGCCTGAAATTCAGTGGTTTACTGGGTGAGCAACTGAGGGAGCAGTAACAATGTCTGGCAACATTCCTGCCTGTACTGTTCAGTGCCAGTGAAACAGACCTTAATAAATCACGCACCACCTCTTTCAGCGCATTGTTTGTTG
Organism: Heterochromis multidens; assembly: GCA_015108495.1. Lineage (NCBI taxonomy): Eukaryota > Metazoa > Chordata > Actinopteri > Cichliformes > Cichlidae > Heterochromis > Heterochromis multidens. Next base: position 7,358 of record VUQS01059053.1, on the reverse strand, counting down.
GAAACTTGGCACAGGACTCAGCATAGGCAGAGGGTCCCGCTGCAGTCCGGACTATTTGGACAGAGAATAAATAACACAAGGCAGAAAAAATTGTACCATTTAAAGAGGGATTTCAGAAGAGCTCCTTCCACCAGGACAAAAGAGTCTCACTAGATTCATTCATCCAAATTTTGTTAAGGTATTCTGAATAACCACCATCAGTCATCCATCCATCCATCCACTCATCCATGGACAAAAGCGGCACAGCTTGGGAAAACATGATTTCTCTTTATAACCTTCAAAATAAAAGCAGGGCCACATGAAACAGCTGCAGCATGTCTTGAGTAACAGAGCCTTTGTGGCGCCTTAATGCCAGTTTTTCCCCATCCAGACTCTTTTACTTTGTGTTTATCGTCTCTTTCTATGTCTGTTACTCTTGGACTTATTATTTCAATGTATTTTTACGAGTGCAAAATATAATATCTAAAGAGACAGCACAACAAAAACTTTTACAAGAAGCATATGAATATAAAACTACAAAACTCTTCCTGGTTTTAAATTTTAATTTAAATCAAACAAGCTTCTCAAATATATAATAAGGGAACTGAGCACTTTAAATGAGAACTGCTCCCAAATATAACCGTCCAAAACTGGAAACAAAGAGATTAAAATGAGCAACTCATCAAATAATTTGCATTGTTAACACCTCATACTTGTAACATTTGTTCTTGTTCTGTAAGACCCACTATCTAATCTGTGTGTACAGTATTTAGAAATGTAACACACACCGTTTAGGAAGTTTAGCGTGTCTTAATACAGGACATAGACCTTTAAATGCCACCTGTTTATTTTTGTCATGTTTGTCTTTTTAAATAAAGGTTGAATGGAGCTTTTTTCTTTTATTAATCTCACATATTTTCCTGCCTCATCCTGAATACTTTTGGATCACTTGATCCTTATTTTGCATTTCTACAGCATGTTGCCCTAAAAGAAATTCCAGGCTTCCTGCGAGTGCCAGCGGACTCCTTTTGCCTGTTTAACAGTCCAGTCTGCAGCCAGGCTGCTCGGCTGAAGTCCTGCCCGTGTTCCCGTAGCCACGAACAAGGTAACGGTGTCGATATTCACAACATACAAGAAATACACCAAAGTGACTTAACGCCGTGAAAACAAACGGTATTTACTGTGGCTTTATTACCGGTTTCCATAAGCGTTAAGTTACAGAAATAAAGTTAAGAGGAGCGGATGTTAAGCAGTGCAATTTCCAAATTAATATAGAACTAAACTAGAGCTTTTACCTAAGGCTGGTTTTGGCTTTACTTTTTTTTTTTTTTTTTTTTTTTTTTTCTGCCTTTTTTG
>VUQS01059039.1:16477-33425 GCA_015108495.1 Heterochromis multidens | reverse complement strand
TGCTCAACCCATTCCCACTTCCAACACCACTCACACACAAATAAGGAGAGGCCCCCGCAGGGACAAGGAAGCATGAGAGAGGGATGATAAGAGAGAAACTCCCGACAGTGCCGCCCTACTCTGTGTCTTATTAACTTCCTTGGTTTGCAGCTGTCAGTTATGGAAATCAATGCGCTTTAAGGATTCCATTATCACATCCATCTTTAATTTTACTGCCATGTATGCAATCCATAACTTTCCATGTGAGCAGGGTATTCAGGAGCCTGTTGCCAGGCAACAAAGGAAATTCAAAGCTTTCAGTCAATGATTATAAAAGTCAGCGTTAATGAGTCAGTGAGCCCTGCAAGATTTTGAATGAGAACGCAATGATGTATGTAGGAGCAAAACAGCAGAAAATCCCAGAAAATGCTCATCTGCATCTGCGTACAACAGTGTTAATGTGAGTTTAAAGGGGACCCGTTATGCTCCATGTTTTTATTTTTGGACTTTGATAGAGTAGCTTTGCATGACTTACAGACTACTAGGGGTGATCATGATTTTTGTATATTTAAATGGTCATTGTATTATTTTAAAAAATGAATAGATTATGTAACCATTTCTTACCTTAAAATAAATATTTTCCCCAATCTTTACCTAAACCTGGTAAAGAAGGCAGCATTAATGCAGCCATAAACTGATTACCAGCCACCATTAAACAACAAAAATAGAGGAAGAACACACTGCTAACTACCACATGTTGTACAAAGCAAAAGACAACTGCAGTCTCATAAAGCCTTATTCAAAAACGATGAGGTCACAAGTCCACCACAACCATGCGCAGTCCTTTCAGAGATGTTTGGAGGTACAGAATAGTCAAATAGTTCTCAGTGAATATCAAATAACATCCCTATCTTCTGCCACTTGTAAACAGATTTGAACAGCAGGGGGACTATCCTCTTTCTCTGACATCATCCAGAGCCGAGAGTAGAAAAAACTGACTGAAACAGGGTATCTAGAGCCAAAAATAAGTAGTATCCTGAGGTTTTGGCTCACGGGCATTACTTGTACATATGCTGACCTCATTAATTTGAAACTTTGGCCGTTTAATATGAAAATCCACCATATATATATAAATATTTATATGTATGATAGAAAATAAGGAAAAGAATAATAGGTTCCCTTTGAATTCCAGCTGCTTCAATAGCCATCCATGCCTCATGTGCTGAAGAGTGAAAGTGTGCTGAGGTGTAGGTGAGGAGAATCACTCAGTCAGAAAGTAAACTGGTTATGTTTTGACCTTCAGAACATCTTCCCATTGGTATTCTGGCTACATTGTGCTGTAGGAGGAAGGATAATCCATTAAACTGGCAGGCTATATTTGTTTTTTTGTTTTTTCCTTTTTTAACTGCTCAAGCTGCTCGACTGCATAGACTACATGTCCATCTGCAACAGTGGTCACTCAGTTTGAACTATGGGTGCTCTCATATTTTTTCTTTTAATAAAACAAAAATATTTAGTTTAAGGAGGCAGGGTCAGTAAATTACTGAAGAAAGTATATCATAATGTGTGTGTGTGTGTGTGTGTGTTTTGTCTTTCACTTTCCCCTCAGTACTCTGAAGAATAAGGAGCTGTCTCCAGTGATTGGACAGAAGGGACTCCAAGGAGCAGTGACCTCTTGTGGACAGTCACAGCACTCTGACCACAGTCCACACACCTTGAGGAGAGGTAATACAGCTGTGCATGTAAGACAGGGGTCTCAGTTGGCCTCAGAAACAACAACAAAACAAACTCTGCATTATTAATGGTGAAAGTAATGTCTTTTTTGGCATTTAAAACCTCTGCACCTGTCACAACAGAAAAGGTGCAGCAGCACAAGATCAGTCTCGGAAAGTCTTGTTCTGTGTTCAAAGTGATTATTCATTAAGCTGTCTCTCATACTCTAATAGAATCAGTTGGATCTATTATTCAATAATGTGAATGAGGTAATTTTAAGTTATAGTGGAACCTTACGTGGAGAGGGTCTAAATCTGTACAAGTGTGTTTTTATTCATTTTTTCCACTCTAGTTGCTGCACAAAAAGGGAAAAAAAGTCCTTGGAAACCCACATTAATAACTGACACCATAGTACTGAAGGCTGCAGTAGAGTTTAATCTGCTAAAATATCCTCAGACTCAAAGGATACAGGGCGATGTTTACTTTGAAGACCTTTGGAGGAAATTTAAGAAATAAACTTGACTTGACTTTGGTGCTGTTTGATTGAAGGGTTTAATTAAGGAAGGTATTATAATTAATGAGCAATTTGATGGGTAAATGTGTCTGGGGATCTTCAGGGTTTATTAGACTGAAGCAGAGGCGAGCATCTCTTGCTTTTACACTTCAAGTTTGATTTCACACATCACTTGTCATGTTGGCCTGTGAAAGAAACCTCAAATGTGATTTAATATGTGAGAAATTTTAACCAAAACAAACTGCTTTACACACAAGAAAAGAATAACAACAGGCTGTGTCAGAGGATGGGATCGCACTCTGATGAAGATCATGATGCAGAAACATTAGTGTGTTTGTTGACGTGGCCAGAACATATAGGTGAAACTGATAGATGTCAACTTTTTCCCTGAAGTTTGCATCAGTGCTACCTTCCTACCTTTAGGTCTCTAACATTTGAATTACATGACTTTGGTTTTGCACCACAAACTAACACATAACTGAAAAGGATGTATGAGTATTTTAGGATGATACATCATCCTTATCGATCAGCAACTGTGTCTTTTACAAGCCTCAAAACTTCAAAAACAATCACTAGAGCACCCTTTTAACTAAACTAAGGAGGCAGAGTGATATTCAAGCCAAAGGAAAAGCGTTAAAATCAAACACTGATGTATCCTTTTTGCATAAGAAATGTCATGAGCTGTAAAAGCTAACTAGGGGCTTACTTTGAAAATCTGATATATTTCTGATGATCCTCATGTCATGTTACACTGTGTGAAGCAGGTAGAGTTAAGACCCAAATGCAGAGCTGAACTTAAGGGCAGCTTTATTGCTGGATCAACAGGAAACAAAACATTAACTAGGACTTTACACAGGAAGCACAGGACATACAGAACACACAGCTAAGAGGGAGATCGCCATAAAGGGAGACTGAGACATATATACACAGGAGGGTGATAACGGGAGTGGAAACCGCTGGGGAACACAGCAGGAACAGATTAGGTGTAACGAGACAGGGGAAGCAAAACTGAACGTGACGCACACAAGACGAGAGACTGTCACAATAAAACAGGAACTAACACACACACTGAGACTCAGACTAAGACACGTGAACTTGACACTGAGACTGGGGCTAAACAGACATGGAGACATGACAGACTGGGGAGACAAAAGGATGAAACAGAGATGAATATGGGGACAGGAAGGGAAACACAGGGACCAGGGCTACAGACGTATTAACTAGACAAGATAGGGAACACAGACAGCCACGGAGACAAAACATGGAGAGACCAGACAGACACAGGGACACGACTGGGAAGACAGAAAGGGATAACAAAAACAGGGACAAGACTGACTTGGTACAGGGGACACAGAGGACAAGACACAGAGACAAGACTGGGACAGGGCACGAAAGAATAAAACAAGAAACCAAGAACTAGAAATATAAAATAATGAACACTCAGAAACACTTAGAAGAACTGAACTCAAGATTATACAAAACTAGACCCAAAACACTCTTAATTTCAAAAGAATGAACAACAAGTCCAAACAAACTCAAAAGCCTGGGTCAAAGACCCAACAAAACTATTTCCTGCTTTTATTTTGTAAAACTGACAAAAATTTTGATTATCCTGTTTATATGTTTATTTATAACTTTTTCATGGTTAGGTCTACTTATGCTGTAGACCTAACCTTTACGTTGAAAATCTCACACTTTGAAGTCTTTTAAATTACTGTAACTGAAAAACAAACATGTCTAAACATGCTGTTAAAGTCCTAAAAACTCACTGGGTGCTTTTATTTTGGAAATATGACAGACTTCTATTCATCCCGGTACTTTATAGCATCCTGGTAAATAACTAAGAGGAGACTTTTACTTTGAAAAATGAGCATGTCAAAGCAAGCTGGTATTTTTTTTTTAATATAACTGATACTTTAAAGCATCCTAGTAAATTTCTATAACAAACTGAGGACTTTTAATTTGAAAAACTGACATGCTGGCAAATTCTTGAAAGTCTCTGGGGGCTTTTATTTTGGAAATATGGCAGACTGATCATTCCTATGTTTTTTCTTGGTGGTCTCTCTACAGCAAAGAAGCTGGCCCCGATCCCACCTAAAGGCCCCTACTGTCAAACGGGGGCCATGTCTGACCAGTCAACAGGTCAGCCATCTCCGGTCAGCCTGTCTCCCACTCCTCCAAGCACCCCCTCCCCATACGGCTTCAGCTACCCGCAGGGATACGCCACCATCGGCTCCCCGGGTCAGGCGCAGACAGCAACCACCCCGTCTCTGTCCTCTCCGCCCTCATTGGCCGGCACTCTCACTAAGGCCAGGCCGACCCCCAAGCCGCCCCGGCAGAGACCCAGCCTGCCTCCTCCTCAACCTCCCTCCACACCCGGCACTAGTCCCCAGCCTCTGGAGCATTCGTCAGGGCTCCTGGACAGTCTGTCTCCTGGGGAAAGCATGTCCACAGGTAATGCTTTTTTTTCACTTTGTGCTCTTTACTTTTTAGATTTCAACAGAACATAGTGTGCTTTTTATTCTGCTATATGTAGTTTGCATAAATAACATGCCTTAGGTTGAGAAATGTTATAAATTCTCATGATTTAAGCTTGTGTACTTGGATGTACTGTATATACGCTGTTTTGGTCTTTTCATGGTCTTTATTGGCAATATGATAAATATATATAACACCAGACTATCCTTTGGTGTCCTTCTCCATCAGGAGATGATCATGTATTATGTATTTGTTTGGCTCTCCATCACCAGCAGGTTCTAATCATGATTTTCATCTAATTTCTCCCCTCTTGTCGACTGCTCTTATTGTCTCACTTGCAGCGGTATGAGGCGAGAGGTTCAGTGTGATTCTGTGTGTGAGAGGGACTTTTAGGGTAAGCAGGAGTTTCTGTGCTAAAGCCTCCCCTCCCCTCCTCTCCAGCCCCTCAATCCCCAAACATGGAGCCGCCCGCTGACATGCTCACAATATAGTGAAGCTGCCAGTAGATGCAGATTTAAGATCTTATCTGCTGCACTATGGCAGCCTCACTCATATATAAACATACAGTTGCTGTGTTCAGTCCACCTTTACCTCATTTTGTTGGCCTTTGCATGGTGGCTGAGACTGATGCATGGCTTACATGGGCATGTCTACCGGACTGTCCACCAATCACCAGTCTCTCCTGCGCTTAGGATTCCCACCCATAATGCCCTGCTCCAGCTGCCCCTCCTCTCCCCTGGCTTCATCAGTTACCCCACCCACACACCCCTCACGCTTCCAATCGACTCCACCGTTTGTGCCTCACTGCCCACCGTTGTCCCTCAGTCAGCGCACTTCCTGTCTGTGCCAGTTTTCCATCAAACACTACACACTGGATATAATCATTTTCAATACACATGTACTGCATGGCCAAAAGTACCTCCTTGTTGCAACACTTTTGATCGTAGTCTTTTGTTCCTCGTTTGTTGTTTAGTACTCAGTTTATTTGAAAGTTTGATTTCTTTAGATTAGGCTATTTATATTTGCTAGTTACTTTGTTTATTTAGTTTATTTTCCTTTTGTTTGTTAAGTTAGTTTTAATTAATTTATTGTTTGCTTTATTTTTGATTTTTTAAGACCATGACCATGATTATGGGCACCTTAGATAATATAGTTAGCTAAGCATGTATAGGATTAGTATGCACCAGGAGAGAAACACCAAAGGTCTGTAATAGGAAACAGGATTTGGTCTTATCCAGGTAACTTCAGGTTTAGCCCTGGGGTTTCAGTATTACGAAGGTTGTTTTCTTCTTATTGAGGTAAATCTCCATGGTAACTCATGCTGTAGACCTAACCTGCATCAAAGCAGAAAATGTTTAGAGATCAACAGGTATGACCAATCAATTCTCTGGAAAATAGCATCACCATTCCTGAATGATCCCTCTGGCATCCTTGCAAGGATAGTAATAGGATCTTGTCATGATATGTGTGGAATGTGGACCCAAATGCAGACTCAGATATGGATTAAAATAAACAGAAAATGAACTTTTATTTAGGTGAAACTGAAAATCACTGGCCAAAAAAAAAAATGGCAGATGTAAACAAAAACCAAAAATCCAAACAGGGAACAGTATGACAGAACAACGACCTAAGGCAAACTGAGGGCTTAAATACACACATGAGGTAATTAGGGAGAGAGAACACAGCGGGGGAAAACAAGGCACAGGTGAACAGAATCAAACTAACAAGACAGGGGGGACATAAAAATAAATACAAGGCACAAGGAAACATGACTACATAATAACACAGGAAGTACAGTAACTAAACACCAAGACAATTACTCTAGCATACAAACTTGACACAAGGGAAAGGCCAAGGAAAATAACAAGAGACTAAACCAAATAACCCTAAGCAGATTACTAACTGAAACAGGCATAACTGAAACAAATTACTAAGACCGTGGCAAGTGTCAACCAAGAATAAACAAACTAAAAACCAAATAGAACATTAAATAATAAAGAATTCAAAAGTCCACAGACTGAAAAAACCCTGAATCCGAAGCCCAGGACCATGACAGATCTAATTTTGTTTTTAAAGCATCTAAAATCTTTGTCTCTCCCTGATGAGCACCAGTAAGAAAAATGGATTCATAGCAGAAACATTCCTGTTGGCTGCAAGCAACAAGAAACTTTATTGTTCTGTAAGTATAACTATATGTAGTACCATATGATCCTAAAACAGGCCACCGTTGAATCCCTGTCAACTGAAAGAATAAGGCTACAACTGTGTTACACACATCTAAACATAAATTTGTTCTTCAGATTTTACTCCTAACAGACTTACACAGTCTGCATTTTTCATGCTTTTCTTTTGTGGGTTCAAAAAGGCTAAGCTGTTTTTATGTAGCAGATCTTTTTTCAGTCTTACTGACCAAAGTGCTTAAAGCGCACACACATTCATATAGCACTTTTTAATACAATATGTTTCCTCCCACACACAAATCAACACACACTGCTGCTTTGTCTGCAGAAGCTGTGTTGCTTTCAGTCTGTATTATGTGTTTAACCTCTTCATATTTTTATAATATGATGTTAAGATTTTCATTGGGAGTGACCATGATGGACAGGATTAGAAATTAATATATCAGAGGGACAGCTCAGGTTGAGTGGTTTGGAGACAAAGTTAGAGAGCCAAGGCTGAGATGATTTGGACATGTGAAGAGGAGCAGCTGAATGAAGAAGTAGTTTGATCTAACTTTGTAAAATCAGCTGCTCTGCTGTCAGTACACTTATCCATATTTGTGACTGGTCAGATGCTGTGAACGCTGCCTCTTTCATGTGAACATCCTCGTAGCTAGATTGATAAACCCTGGGGTTTAGCCTGATTGTTGATGTTAGAGTAAGAGAATCCAGATAACAGAAGTAGATCCTGGGTAAGTGGAATTTGCTTTGTAGTACAGGCCTCAGAAACCATGACCCTTTGGATAAAATGAGTCTGTAAACCGCACAGATATTGCTTGGATTTTGTTTTGCCTGCATATAATAAGTCCCTGTGGTACATCAGCAGGATTTTGAGTTTTGATTTTGACAAATAGCCACAGGCTCCATTCACTTCAGTGATAGGAAATCTTAGTTCTGGAGCATAAAATGACAGTTTGTTAGTCAAAATTATCTAACTGTATCAATAGATAGTGTTTGGTCCTTTGTTGTTTCATTGTTCCCTCTACACAAAGCTAGCTCCGCATAGAAACAATGTTTCCAGTTTGTTGTGGAAAAACCTTCCTGGGATGAGCTGGAATTCCAGCTGTGATGTGCCCATCATCAGTGTCAGACCTTAATATATGCAGAATATGGCAGCTTATCCCTACACCCAGCTTTTCAATAAACCTCAGTTTTATTTATGTAGCACCATTTCATGTCAGGTTTAGAGATGGAAGAGGACCCCAAATGTAGACTCTTAGGCAGGCAGGAATCAAACGCAACCAATATTTTATTGAAGGCGATTCAAAATCCATAAAAACACACAGGAACTCTGGGGAAACACTGGGAGCTAGGAAACAGGATGACACGCCAAGGAACTAAGACAAACTGAGACAAACTACACAAGGTGATGAGGGCAAAGGGGAGACACTTGGGAACTATACACATGTGAAGTAAATCTGATAACGAGGCATAGGAAGTTACTAAAAACAAGCGACAAGGACAAAAAAAACAAAACAGGACCATGACACTTCACAGCAACTTTCATCTCAAGGTGTGTTATGCTAAAAGGTTAAAACCCTAAACCCTAAACACGTTAGGGAATGGTGATGTTCGACAGCCACATACACTTTTCACGCACTATTACACTGTGAATCCCTGTCATGCATTTTTTATTTATTTCTTCATACTCCAACCTTGGTTTGGACCTCTGCTGTGTGTAACATCATTCAGCATTGATGAATCACATCTGGAAGGATCTTTTTTCTGTTTGTATGGTTTTATCTGTCTGCTTATCCTTGCTTGTTCTCTCTGCTCTGCCAGATTCCCTCTGCAACTTGGACATCCCGATCATTAACATGGAACTGGACAGTATTTTTGACTTGACCCACATCTCCCCCTTCAGGAACTCAGTGGCACAGCTGGAGTCGGCCAACAGCAAAGCGGACTCGGAGGAAGAGTCTGAGAGCACAGTGCTATGACGCCACCGAGTTCCCCCACCCTCTCTGTCAGGCTACTGCTGCACCGTCTCGCTCATTCATTGACCTTTCACCTCTCCTGCTGGATTAACTTCGGCCTCAACAGCCACCTCTGGATCTCCTCATCACACCTCACCTGTGCTCAATCCAGAGGGGCCGACATGTAAAAACAAGCACTTCTATACAGTAAAATAAAAAAATCTGATGAACACACATACACAAGGTGTTGGCGACAATGTTGTCAGGGGAAGATTTGACATTTTACATTGGCTGGATTTTTTTAATTTAATGTTTTCTTCTGGTTTTTTTTGCCTTATTTGATTCACTTGCAATATTGCCTTTAACCTCACTCACACAAGACTGGAAACAGGCTGCTGGGAGGAATGAGTGCTCTTTGCTGCTGCTGCTGCTTTTCATGAGTGAATTTCAGAAGAACAAACTAACACAGTGCTGTACACCTGTCCTGTTAACTTCTCTCTCTCACTGTTCATCTCCCCCATCACGAGTTCCTCCTTCATTCCTCAGGGGTGTTATCTTGAAACGCCTCGCTCTGGCCCTAAATTTCAGTCCCACCTGAGCGTTCACTGTGAGTGTGCCAGTATGTCGTTTTGGAAAGCGTGTGTGTGTGCGTTTTGCTAGTGTGTGTGATGTGTTAAGTGAAGTGGTAATTGTACTATATGATGTTGCACTGTTGGTGTTGTGGAGCAAAAACAGGAATGCATGTTTTAGATGTTTAGAAGTTAACTAACCAGGTTGCGAAGCGGTTAAACGCCCAATCACACCTTTCTCTTTATAACATGGCATTCAGTCAGGATATCAGTCACTGGATATTTATTGTTTATACTGTACATTTTCAGAGTATATGATATGATTAACAATATAACTGAGATCATATTTTGTATCCACAGGAGAGCTATATAGTTGATGCTGTCAGGGAGCTATAAAGTATATGAGATACATGCTGTAGTTTATGAAACGGCAGGATGAAAAATGAAAAACTCAACTGTGTTTACTCAGAATAATTTTTTGGCAGGATGCAAAAGCCACATGGGATCTTTCATTTTTCTTTGTCAAGTTAGGCTTTATTTCAGTTTCAAGGATGTACAAGTTTGGTACTATGAAGCCTGGAGTGCACAACCACAGCATTTATTTTAAAAAACTAAATATATTTCATCCACAGAGCAGTAGCGGGGACTCTGATTGGCCAGCTCTGTGGGTTGGGCTTTATTTAAAGGTACCCTGTGGGGTTTTCTCTTGCGTCCTTTAGCTCTAACAAACTAACAAGTTTCCTTTGTCATGAGACATTAGACCAAAACCTATTAAACATTTTGCATTGTTTACTTTGGAGTTTGCTGGCATGTAGTTGTCTTCTCTTTGCTTTTTTTGGGCTCATTGCTGTGCTGTTGCCACTAACTGTGGGTCAGAGGATTAGCTCAATCAAGATGTTGCTTTCGCGCACATTTGTCCTTGAAAACTCCAGTATGGTAAATAAATTGACAAAATTAGTCATTTTATATTGTTTCACTTGGGCCTGCCATCTGTCCATCCATTCATTTTCCACCGCCTAGCTTAGTTCAGAGATGCCTAGATCTCCCTCTCCCCAACCACATCCTCCAGCTCTTCTGGTGGGAAACCGAGGCATTCTGAAGCCATCTGAGAGATCTAATCTACTGTGGTTTGACCCAGGGCCTCATCCCAGTAGGACATGCCCACAACACCTCACCTAGAAGGCATCCTAATCAGATGCCCAAACCACCTCAAATGGCAGCTCCACTCTGAACTCCTCTTGAATGGTTAAGCTCCTCATCCTATCTCTAAGGAAGAGCCCAGACACCCTTAGGAGGAAGCTCATTTCCAATGCTTGTATCTGCGATTTCATTCTTTCAGTCACAGGTCCAAAGTCAAGGTGGTGACTGTGTAGATTAAGCCCCCAATCACAGAGACCTAAAGACAGGTTGGCAACCGCCTGACAACCTCTAGTCGCTGTGTAAAAATGAGTATTCCCAGACCAGTTGGCCAGTGGCTGTGAAATCGATTGCTAAGGCCCCAGTCATGTAGGCCTAAAGACCTGTCAGTGACCCCATGGTAATCACCAGTCGCTATGTGTACTCCCCAACTGGTTGCTGAGTGGTTGCTGGAAGTTGCTGACAGTCACTAGGTGAAACTGGTCACAAAAAGGTATACGGTAACACACAAAAAACCCCTTGTGATTGCTTTGTTTACTAGTAGATTGCCACGGTTGCCTGAGGTTTGCATTACTGGCTAAGCAGTAGTGAAACTGTGAAAAGTGTGATGCAAACCGGAAACAGAGATCATTCACCTTCAACGTAAAAGTTGCACCTTTTGAAAGGTGTTGGTTGCGGCAGTAGGGCACAACCTTTACTTTGAAGGTGAACGATCACCGTTTCCTTTTCGCGTAGGAAGTGGCATGTGTTTCGCTGTGCTCTGAAACTCATTCTTTTCTATTGCTTGTGCCGCGCAATAACAGTTTCCCACTGTGTCGAGCACAGGCCAGGGAGCACTCGTGCATACATTGTGTGCTGTACATTTGCATGGCCAATAGAAGTGCAGAATGACAGGGAGTGGGTGTATATAATACATGTGAAGATAATGAACAGCCACAAAAAATGATGTAATGCAGGCAGAGCGCAGCGGCTAGCTCAACACGAATTTTGGGCCGTTCACCAGTTTGCTACCAACTAAAGCAATCAGAGGTTTTTGGTGCAGCACCCTCTTTGCGACCAGTTTCACCTAGGCAGTCATCAACCGGTATCTAGGCCTGTGTGATTGAGGCCTTACACCCTCAGCAACATTATCATTCAGTTCAACTGCTGTTTTCTGCTTCTTCTTTGTATTTTTTCTCTTTTTAACTCTGTTTTTGGTCTCCACCACTTCATGAAAGAAATATCTGGCTCTTTAGGTGCTAAACACTCCACTATATGCACCGGCCAGCTGCTAACTTTGTGTGTTTGCTGTCTGCTTAGCAGATGGTGTTTGAAACAAGGCTGATGAAACCAGTAAGACTAAGCAAAAACAGTAAAGCTGTGGGCCACAGAACGCAAACAATGGGCGGAAAGATGCTAAAACAACGATTTTAGAGTTTATATTAGCTTCAGTGGCACACTCCAGGATTCATGTAGGGCAAACTTTATTTACATATTGAAACATCCCTGGGAAAGCATTCTCAGAGCAACAGCCATATTATAACATCCTATCATATCGTAACAAAGACAGAAAACAGTCCCGAGACACTTTCAGAAAAAAAGTGCTTCGTCTCTTATAAATAAGCACACTTTTTCATTTTCAGCCACATTCACATTACAGTTTATAGGAACCCTGCCTGATGATGCTGATATTTTTGGTCTATCTTAGTGAACCAGAGGCAAGTGCAAAGATATGTGTATATGTGTTTATTTTGATGAGAGTATTTATACAGATATATTTCTGAATACTTTTTACTAGGTATGAGGAGCTGTGGTTGTTTCCGCTACACACGAATCTGAGGATTTTTTAAAAAAAGTATTCAAACATGGGACCAGAATTGCTCTGCTGCCGCATCGAAACCTTTTCAGGAATCACAGGTTCAGTTTAAGAGGAAACTTGAAAATCAGTTAAACTGGAGTAATGAGGTTTGCGTACGACAGCAGCAGTTTGCTATTTGCCTTGCGGTGGGTTTTGTTGTGACCTATCCAGATTTGTATGACTTTCCTTTTGTCCTGAAAACATCCACTACACATGGCCTCAAAGTCACTGTGCTGCTCTACCTGCGTCTTTCTTTAAAGCGCGATATCACTCACAGGACTCTTGTAAATACTGAAGCCTCTATACCTATACAGTTTGTTCTGTATATACTGACGGGAGAAATTCATATATATAAATATATAGATCTATACAAATACTGTATTGAAAAGGAGAAATGATGATGAACAATATAAAAGCATACTGTATGTATAATATTATAATGTTGCTGGAACTAGCACAATAATGCCACATTCACACCAAGTAACATCAAGTAAACTTCGCACAGAAGCCTAACATGGTACAGGAGACTCAAAGGTCAAATCTAGTGCTTGTTTGGCAGAGTTTCTGACCTCAGAATAATCCTCTTGAACTTTGATTTTAGCTTTACGTAAAAAAAAAACAAAACAGTAACACATCACTGCGGCTACATGATGCTACATGAAAATTCAAGACGTCTCATGCAGCTTTTAACACATTTTCTGGCATATTTGAGATTTTTGAAAATGTGATTATGTGTCTTTTAGAGATAAAAATAAATTTCTGTGGGTTTGCAAAATGTTTGGCTATAAAACCTGTAGTTGTAGTGATGCATTGATCATAGGATCCAGCAGTTTGTGAGGTTAAAACTGACTCTGCATGAAAACTGCTGCATTACTGTCTTTTAGACGGCAGACCAAGGCAACAATGTACCCCACGTTAGATATTAAGCAAAAAACAGACATTAAAAAACAGTGTGCATTTAACATTAGAACAGATTTTTTACAAGCAGAAAAATACAGATTTAAATTTGTGCAAAAAAGAACTACTGGAGGCCATCCAAGCCATCAAAATGCTTCTTTTATCTGACTAAAGCTTAATTTATAGTGCTGCATTAACCTGTACAGGCCCTGTACACTGAAAACACACTTTATTGATTATCAAAAGGATAATGTCTGTGAAACAACATGTAATAGGCTCCACTTGTATCTAGTGTGCTTACAATGCTAATGCATTACTCAGTGGTCGTGTAACACAGGAAAACAACTCAATCACAATCCTTTTGATAATTAATAGAATTGAATATTGGCAAAAATAGTCAGTTTGTGGTTTTTTTTAACATTACAACTGTAATACCAACAAGGACATTTTAAACAGTTGGTTTTTACAGTAACTGCCGACCCACTTTGCCATTAAGTTTGGCAGGTGTTTCTGGCTCCTTTTATCTATTTACTCTCTTTTTAGCTGTGTTTTTGGTCTCCACCACCTCCTGAGAGGAAAGTCTGGCTGTCAAGATACTCAATGCTCCACTGAGATATCTTGAACCAACGCTGATGAAAGCAGTACGATTGAGCGACACTGGGTCTATTTTCCCACCGTAGTCATGTGTTGTTTTGTTATTTTCACAGCTCTGATATTCCATGTATAGACTCAGTCTGTGATGAAGTTTTCTCTCTTTCCTTTTGTTCAGTATTTATCAGCTCCAAGTCCAACACAGCAGAGCAATGCAGACGCAACAGCACACAAGTATAAATGCAAAAGAATGTCGCTCATTATAGTGTAGCCCAGCGGGTTCAAATTATGTTTTACTAAAGGGCCACAATAGGAAATAGGAATCACATTACACATTAAACATTACATGCTTTAATTTAACTAAAATTGTATCACTCACATAGGCTTTTGCACATAAAGTTTGTTGGACATAAAGCGCTTGACAAGTCCACAAAAAAAGCTTTAGTCAGGAGAAGTAAAAGGTCTTTGATCATGTTGTTTACCTGTACCATAGCCTAGCCTTTCTGGATGCACATAACAATGAATGAAGCAGCTCCATCACTCTGAGATTGAGCCATTTGTTGCTTTCTTTGTTGGCTAGCTTGCTAGCTTGCAGGTGCTGTGGATGTGTAACTGTCTAATTAATTTCGATGGGGTGCACATTGCTGTGCAGACCACAAAGACCACTGGCCGAGCCAAACATTTATTAAGAATCTACAGTAATGTGTGGGCCAGATTTAAAATTTACAGAGGGTCGGGTTTGGCCCATGGCCCTTGATTTTTGACACACCTGGCATAGGCTCTAACTATAAATTAAGCTTCATGCAAAAACTGTAGTAAAATCAAGTTTACTATCACTTAGTGCCAAGGAAAACACTCAATTCTGAGCAGATTTGTCATTTTTGCTTGAAAAATACATTTAGACAGTTTCAGATTAATTTCCTGGTACTCAAACGATCTTTTAATCTGCTAACCTTTTTGAGTCTGCAAAAAATTGCTGTTCAATCAGATTTTGAATCAGTACAGCATGACTTTATCATTTAAATGTAATATTTAGAGAAAAAAAACTTGAAAGTTTTTTTTGTTGCGGTTAGGCTGTGCTGAGGTGAATGGTCTGTCCCGTCTTTGTCTGGATTTCTGTGTTACAATGTGCTGCTCTTCGTTTTTGTACTAAAGGGTTTCAAATCAAAGCTTGTACATACAGAACACGTCAAACACGACTTTATTAACAATAACCCAGGCGAGCAAAGACAGCCAGCAAGAGATTCCAGAGACAGTTTTCAGTATTGCAGCTTTTGCAAGCATGCCCTCTGAGCACTAAACTTCGAAGGCCTTTTTTTTACATTGGTGGAATGTACTGATCGACGATTTTCACCTCATAGGTTGTGATACAGGCGGATTGTGTGTGTTGTGATATAGTTTCAAGAGTAAGAGGGTGGAGGGGTATCAAATATCGACATTGTGCTGTGTGAAACTCAGAAGCATGCTCTTTAACCATGCCTATGAAATACGTCTCATCTTTGGTCCTATTTAAATGTGCTTGTATTTATTTTTTATAAGTGAATAGATCGACCTTCGCAAGAGAAGAAAAAATTCAGTGCTGCCCTTTGACCCTTTTGAGTCAAGCTCCCCCATCAGTTCTGCCAAGAGTTTGTTTGAATCATTCATGATTTCCTGTTTGTTTTCATCATGTATCCTCATATGTTCCACCAGTTTTATCTATAGCAAATAAGAAAAGCACATTAGACTCAAAACAGACCACCAACGAGACATTCTGGAAGAAAAGTCTGAATACTTTGCTTTCAGAGGACTGAACATCTGCTGAAAACAACTACAAATGAGAAAAAAAAAATGTGACATATAGGTTCATTTGGACCTGTGCATTCTGTAGATTACACTGTGGTGCATGCAGCCATCTCCATTCATCCTGTTCTTTGCTTAACTTTAAGTTCCAAGTAATGGGAGCCAAAACAAAAAGGGAAAACATGATCGATCAAGGAATCTTTTAAAAAAAGTTCTTTGTGTCAAACTGTAGTGATGCTGTGGACTTTTTAAAGTTTGGAGTACAGAGGAAATGCCTTTTCTTGGATTTGCTTTCTCTCAGTCACCAAGTGGAACACAGTGTAAGATAAAATGAGAAAAAAATTAAAATAATCCTCATCCGAATGTTGAAGCTATTAAAAAATGTTTTTATATTACTTGGATCTTCTGTGGTTTTTGGTCATTAAAAACTGTTAAAAAATGTTGTTCAGTGTCATTTAAACAGGTTTCATTCATGACAGAAAGAACCCTTCAGATACAGAGTTAAAAAAAAATCGAACGAAGACCAGGAAAAGAGAAGCTGCAGAACATTAAATGTTTTCATAGAAAACTCGCTCTTAGTAACCCTTCGGTCCAGCCCAGGGGCTTAGGTGAAGGCCACAGTCTGCAGGGGCATAAAACCTTTGATTAGAGTTTTGGATATATCATCATTTATTAGAAGTCGAAACATATAGTTCATGTTTAGCATCAGGAGCCTCTTTTCAACATCTGCCATTTTGATTTAAGGGGCAAAAGCAGCAGAGAATTAAGTCTCGATTATACTCCATTGCAGACATGGACAGCTGGAGACTCGATGGTCAAGTAGTCACTCTGCTGCCTGCAGATGGCTAATCCTTAACTGACCATAAGAATGCATTAGCAGAATGCTAACATTTTATTTATTGGGAAATTTGGGTTCCCTCTAGAAAAAATTTGAGGAATATAAGTTTTTTTTTTTTTTGGACTTATTGTCGATCAAATTAAGTTTTTTTTGTCTGTGCGAAAATGGGTATAAATAACTATTGTTGCCATGTAGCTCCATTGACTCCCATTCATTGAGGACTACATCATGAGTGCTCTCTTTGCTGCATTCTTGGCTGAATTACAGCCAGTTTCCAGTATCCGTACAATGGGATCAACAGAACTTGGAATGGCTCTCTTAGATCAGCTATGGGGTTTTTTTTTTTCATGGGAGAGAATAAGAATAATAAGAATAAGAATAAGAATAACTTTATTGATCCCAGAGGGAAATTCATTTGTGTGACAGCTCATCTGCTATTTTTATGAGAATTGTAAAGCCTGATGGCTGTGGGTGCGAA